>OX352481.1:15604495-15606995 GCA_947093115.1 Brenthis daphne
ACAGACAGACAGACAGACAGACAGACAGACAGACAGACAGACAGACAGACAGACAGACAGACAGACAGACAGACAGACAGACAGACAGACAGACAGACAGACAGACAGACAGACAGACAGACAGACAGACAGACAGACAGACAGACAGACAGACAGACAGACAGACAGACAGACAGACAGACAGACAGACAGACAGACAGACAGACAGACAGACAGACAGACAGACAGACAGACAGACAGACAGACAGACAGACAGACAGACAGACAGACAGACAGACAGACAGACAGACAGACAGACAGACAGACAGACAGAACAGACAGACAGACAGACAGACAGACAGACAGACAGACAGACAGACAGACAGACAGACAGACAGACAGACAGACAGACAGACAGACAGACAGACAGACAGACAGACAGACAGACAGACAGACAGACAGACAGACAGACAGACAGACAGACAGACAGACAGACAGACAGACAGACAGACAGACAGACAGACAGACAGACAGACAGACAGACAGACAGACAGACAGACAGACAGACAGACAGACAGACAGACAGACAGACAGACAGACAGACAGACAGACAGACAGACAGACAGACAGACAGACAGACAGACAGACAGACAGACAGACAGACAGACAGACAGACAGACAGACAGACAGACAGACAGACAGACAGACAGACAGACAGACAGACAGACAGACAGACAGACAGACAGACAGACAGACAGACAGACAGACAGACAGACAGACAGACAGACAGACAGACAGACAGACAGACAGACAGACAGACAGACAGACAGACAGACAGACAGACAGACAGACAGACAGACAGACAGACAGACAGACAGACAGACAGACAGACAGACAGACAGACAGACAGACAGACAGACAGACAGACAGACAGACAGACAGACAGACAGACAGACAGACAGACAGACAGACAGACAGACAGACAGACAGACAGACAGACAGACAGACAGACAGACAGACAGACAGACAGACAGAGACAGACAGACAGACAGACAGACAGACAGACAGACAGACAGACAGACAGACAGACAGACAGACAGACAGACAGACAGACAGACAGACAGACAGACAGACAGACAGACAGACAGACAGACAGACAGACAGACAGACAGACAGACAGACAGACAGACAGACAGACAGACAGACAGACAGACAGACAGACAGACAGACAGACAGACAGACAGACAGACAGACAGACAGACAGACAGACAGACAGACAGACAGACAGACAGACAGACAGACAGACAGACAGACAGACAGACAGACAGACAGACAGACAGACAGACAGACAGACAGACAGACAGACAGACAGACAGACGACAGACAGACAGACAGACAGACAGACAGACAGACAGACAGACAGACAGACAGACAGACAGACAGACAGACAGAACAGACAGACAGACAGACAGACAGACAGACAGACAGACAGACAGACAGACAGACAGACAGACAGACAGACAGACAGACAGACAGACAGACAGACAGACAGACAGACAGACAGACAGACAGACAGACAGACAGACAGACAGACAGACAGACAGACAGACAGACAGACAGACAGACAGACAGACAGACAGACAGACAGACAGACAGACAGACAGACAGACAGACAGACAGACAGACAGACAGACAGACAGACAGACAGACAGACAGACAGACAGACAGACAGACAGACAGACAGACAGACAGACAGACAGACAGACAGACAGACAGACAGACAGACAGACAGACAGACAGACAGACAGACAGACAGACAGACAGACAGACAGACAGACAGACAGACAGACAGACAGACAGACAGACAGACAGACAGACAGACAGACAGACAGACAGACAGACAGACAGACAGACAGACAGACAGACAGACAGACAGACAGACAGACAGACAGACAGACAGACAGACAGACAGACAGACAGACAGACAGACAGACAGACACAGACAGACAGACAGACAGACAGACAGACAGACAGACAGACAGACAGACAGACAGACAGACAGACAGACAGACAGACAGACAGACAGACAGACAGACAGACAGACAGACAGACAGACAGACAGACAGACAGACAGACAGACAGACAGACAGACAGACAGACAGACAGACAGACAGACAGACAGACAGACAGACAGACAGACAGACAGACAGACAGACAGACAGACAGACAGACAGACAGACAGACAGACAGACAGACAGACAGACAGACAGACAGACAGACAGACAGACAGACAGACAGACAGACAGACAGACAGACAGACAGACAGACAGACAGACAGACAGACAGACAGACAGACAGACAGACAGACAGACAGACAGACAGACAGACAGACAGACAGACAGACAGACAGACAGACAGACAGACACAGACAGACAGACAGACAGACAGACAGACAGACAGACAGACAGACAGACAGACAGACAGACAGACAGACAGACAGACAGACAGACAGACAGACAGA
>OX352481.1:17411995-17619495 GCA_947093115.1 Brenthis daphne
AACCCATGTAACATTTGCTTTGTAAACGATGTTAAAATAAAAACTTTTTAACAAAAAAATAAAACTGACTTCAAACAAAAGCACTAAAAAGTAAAAAATAACTGATTGGTAGTTTTCATTTACTATACATACCTAATCAAATATTTTCGAAGTCGGTGTGCTTTGCTTTGTATGGGCTGGCACCGATTTCGAAAATATTTGATTAGGCATGTATTTAATAGGTAGGCTTTAATTACTTAGCCAAAGCACACCGACTTCGAAAATATTTGATTAGGTATGTATAGTAAATGAAAACTACCAATCAGTTATTTTTACTTTTTAGTGCTTTTGTTTGAAGTCGGTTTTTATTTTTTTGTTAAAAAGTTTTTATTTTTCCCTTTTTAGTGTAGACAGTAGTAGCACAGTAAGAATTCTAACGTGTTAGGCTTGTCAAATCAAACAAAATAAGCCCAAACTCAAAGTATCTACTATTAGCCGTTGAAGAGTTCCACCTATCCACCTTCTGGCCTTGCCATCAGATCAGGTCAACAACACCGAACCACTGTACTATCAACGGACATAGAAATACTTGCAAAGTTTCAAGTCAATATGACAATTAGAAGTAGGTTAAATTCATCATTAGTTGTTTTTCCACCCTTAGGGGTGGTATTTTTTTTTTTGAAATTTAAATGGGACCAATCTGGAAGTATACCCTTTCAAACAAAACAAAAATTTTCCAAATCGGTTAATAAATGACGGAGTTCTGAGGTAACAAACATAAAAAAAAAAAAAAAAACATACAGGCGAATTGAGAACCACCTCCTTTTTGAAGTCGGTTGATAACACGCCTTAAAACCATTTATAAAGAATCGAATTAACATAATATTATTTTTTATTTACTAACTAGCGGCTCACCGTCGCTTCGCTCGGGTTCGTCCCTAGGTACGTTTTAAATTAAAATGAATATAGTATGTTATTCTTAAGAGATAGACATATGCCATCGCGGACTTTTGTGTAGATCTATGTGAGATTTTACAATTCCACCATATATTACTTTGTCACTAGGTACATTTTAACGGTTAGTATGGAATAATAGACTATATATTATAGTACACATATAGAAGTTGTGTAAAATAATGTCCTGAGACTACCTCAAGATCTACACAGGAGGTATTATAGAACACAAGTGAGCGTGCAAATGAAAGTGTATTCATTCATACCTCTCCCTCTCAAGCTCCAGTGTGGCGAAAATTCAACATGGCCCGTAAGAGATCAGACACAAGTCCGATTGCTTTACATGCTCTACGAGGCTTTTGGATGTGTCATGATCAACTTCGTGGGCTATTACTGACAAATTCTTAACAGATATACTTAATAATTAAACATGGACCGACCTGAAACTCGAACTCAGGACCTCACAATCAATGGTAAGCACTTGAACAACACGGCACTTATGTGATATAACATATAAAACCATTGATCAAACAAGCTCAAACAAGTTATTTGTTTGATCTACGAAATTCTAAGATTTGTACAATATTTTTTTCATCATATCAATTGGATTTACGAAAAGAAAAAATGTATTTTTTCGGTTAAAAACAGGAGATTTGATTTGAAATCTGTTTTGACACTTTGGGTAAATAAATTATAACTAAAAGCTATCGGAAATAACGATAATATACCTTTACCTTTTGACCTTTGATATCTTACATAGTTTAGTGTATAGTGATCTTAAAAAAATAAATAAATATGTTTGTACATTAACACGCAGCACCACCTAGTTCCATGGTAGGCTACGAGGCCTGTGTTATGGATACCAGATTGATGATACATTACACATATATAACTTTAAATACAAACATATTATAAATTTAAACACCCATGACTGGAATACAAACATTCGTGCTCATCACACAAATGAATGCCCCCAGCGCAACTCGAACCCGTGACCGCTGGCACAGCAAGTAGGGTCACTACAAAAAGAGCCAAACGTGTCATCAAAAATAATCATAATGATTATTTTAAAAAAATCATTGTTAAAATAATTTCCCGATTACTGTCTTATATATTTTAATGGAAGCTATATTTACAGGTCAGACAGACACCAGCAAGTATAATTCCTCTTGTAATCTTCAATGCAAGAGAGGTCTTTGCAGTACGACGTCAAAAAGGGCTGATAACAATATATAAATAGATTATGAACTAAAAGTCTAGAAATTTAAGATATTTATAGAGTTGCCTAATTCCTTGATCATGCACCAGTTTATCATTTGACCTGATTTCCGTAGCGCCCAATTATGCAGATAGAGCTCTTCGTGCTCTGGAATTTATTAGTGATCACTAAGTATTGGCAACTACGTTATCGTTGAAAATACTATCAGTCAATTTCAAATGAATATTGTATTATTTAGAAAAATATATAATTAAATTAAAAAATATATCTAAATCTATACATATAATAAAATTGTAACCAAGCCGACTCTGTACATTAAATATTTTTTGGAAAATCTTTTTGAAATAGAATTTATTATCGATACAGAGGCCGAATTAATAGTTTTTAGAATTTTTGTCTGTCTGTTACCGCATCACAGAAAAACCACTGGAGGGATTTTGATGAAATTTGGTATGGTGATAATTAGTTATCCTGGTCAACATATAAAATACTTTACTTTACCGCGGGAAAATGTCTCATTCCCACGGGAAAACACGTTATAATACAACCCGAAAAACTAATTATGATCAAAATTATTTGAAACTTGGTATTAATACTCTTCAATAAAATTAAATAAATAAGTGGTTTAGCTTTTTCCAAAATTCATCCTATAAGGGGATAAAATAGGGGATGGAAGTTTGTATGAAACCTACCTTTCTAGAGGTTTAGTTGTAGTTTTAGCGCGAGCGAATCCGCGGGTTCTTCTAGTATGTAATACATACAAAACAAATGTACACTTAGAGATTGTGGATTCATTATTGGGTTCGGGCGTAAGATTACTGTACCAGATTTGTCTATTATGAATTGTGGCAAGAATTTTAGCTGCATTCCCCCGCTGATTGGTAATGTCGATTGTTTGGACGAAAATCAAGCCAGCTCTATCACCGGTAGAGTTAATGAGATAAAGTGCTGTTATTCAAAAAACAACTGATCGCAGTTTTATTAAAAAAAACTAATATTTTTTTGTATGTTTGTTTATTACTCCTTAATGTTGGATTGATTTCGGATGGACTTGGATGAAATTCGACATTTGTATATACAGATAGACTATGACCTTCCGAAAAATTTCGGCCACGAAGACCCATCTCACTGAGACTAGGCAACTTCGCAGGGGATATTTTAGTGTACAACTGTACGCACAGACCACTACACCTTCTATTTCTGTTGTTCTTAAATTGGATGGGTCGATAATTCGACACGACCGGTGAGACATCAGGCGCAGGACCGATGGCTTAACGTACTCTCCGAGGCACGGGGGTGAATAACCGCTAACTTCCCTACTCCGAGCTATTACTGGGACTTTCTCAACAAGAAGACTCTATTGAGTTTCTAGCTTAGTTATTACTAAGCTTGGTTCGACCCGGGACTCGAACCCAGGACCTATGTCGGATGTGCAACCGTACTTGCTAGCCACTAGATCGACGAGGCATCATGTAATTAATATACATAAAGCTTTTTACATTCATGTGTAATAAATATCAACCATAATTATTATTAAAATAGAAATCAAAATAAAAATGGTACTAATGTAATAGAACCAACGATAAATACCAATTTTTGCATTACGCTGAGTTTGCATATGTTTTTTTAATCAAATAAAGATGGCGATAAATCTTAATATTCTCAAGCTCCGCCTCACTGTAACAATAACCAGTGGTAAGACTCAATATGTATATAACAAGCCACTGCCCGCGACTTTACGTGTATATTCTTCGAATATCTGAACAGTCTCTATATGAAATTTTGCAACACTAAGAAGTCTGAGATAAAAAGTATTTTTTTGTATCTAGAAACTATTCTTTTAAATGCTCTATGGTTACTACTGGTGATAGATAAAAATCTTTTTTTTTTACTTTTATAATAGAAAAATACCAACTTTTAAGTATTAAATCTAAAATTGAAAGCCGATTTTAACCTACTTCTAATAGATAGGTATATCTATTCAAAATTTTGTAAATATAAGGAATCCTTATGGCAATACATTTACTTTATGTAATGACACTGCCAGAAAGTGGACAGCGAAACTCATATATTATGGCAATTAGTACAACTTGAAAGTTTGGACTAATTTTATTGATTGTGACAAGTCCCTTTATATAGCAGCTATTGGCCTAATCGTGTTCTTTTTAATTTTACTGTAATTATCACTATTATTGTACATATACTGTAAGTATTGGAATTTAACCTTCATTCAAAATAATAGTATACATGTAGATTAAAAGAATAAGGATGAAATAAATATTTCCTCTTAATTTGAATAAGCAAATATTTTGAAACACGATTGAATTCATTGCTACATAAAAACATCAGGCGCTTTATAACAAAATTATTCTCTTCGATTGCTCTTTTTACTCTTAAACGTGTCGCAACATATATCTCATTTGAATATGTAAAATTGATTGAGAGTTCTTTTATCGGCAGACTGAATAGAATATTAATATAAATTGGTATTTGATACCGAACCTATAGAGGATAAATTTATACTTAGGTACCTAATTGATTTGTACGAGCTTATAGTATGTAGGAGACTATTTTCCTCAGGCGCTACTCTGACTTTTCTCTACATATTTTAGATAAAACTATGTTTTCGGATTTTTCACGAATTTATTTCGATTTTTGGTTCACGACGTTTAGAATGCTTTACAGCAATCATGGTCACGAAAGAGACTCTTTAGATATCTGTTTTCTTTTGCACTCTACTTATCCAAGTTTTTGAAGTGAATCTGCTTTAGAATCATTGTGATTTGAAACTCGATGAAACAAAAATGCGACACTAAAAAGAGACAAACACATAAATATGTACAATTAAGACGGCGAAAGAATGAGATAGAATACAATTACTTAGAAAGTGAAAAATATGAGTAATATATGTTAAATAAAATGTAAGATAACTTTTAAAGTTGGTAAAAAAAAACTAAGCTTATTACTTATGAAAATTAATACTTATTATTGTGGAAAGAATATGCATAAATTAAATAAAAGCTATTATGACTAATGGTTACCATGGTAACCGTTGATATTGTCTGACAATTATAGTCTTTCCGTATATGATATTCTATAAATATATGATTGTAATATACCTAATATGTCTTATTGAATTATTGATTGGTTTTAATTTAATTGCGATATTTACCAAAGAAGTTTTACTTCAACCGCGCGTAAAGGTTACATGCACCCATTTATTTATTGGTAAGTAACCAGTACCCACTAACTCCTAGTATCCAGTATCCAGTGGTAGCCCAGTGGTCACGCGCTCGCTTGGGAAACCGATTGAAGCGAGTTCAAATCCCGGGTCTCGCACCTCTGATATTTTCATATGCGAATCATTTCCAACATGATTACCGCTTGTCTTAACGGTGAAGGAAAACATCGTGAGGAAACCTACATGTCTGAGAGAACCTAGCAAGTTTTCAAAAGGCATGTGAAGTCCGCCAACCCGCACTTGGCCAGCGTGGACTATGGCCTGATTCCCCTCGTACTGAAGAGAGGCCTATGCCCAGCTGTGGGACGTTAAAAATTGCTGAATACAATACAAAAAAGATCAGGACTTATTTCTATATCGTTAACACGTGCCTTTTAGGTCAACTTTTTTCGTCAAAATATGAACGAGGTGTCATTCGTTCCGGAATGGCATGTAGATGATTTTTGAAAAAAATTAAGTTCCGCTTGCAAAAACTGCAAAAGTTATAAATAATTTACTAAAAAAAGGGGTTTCGCTTTTTTTTAAATATCTCAAAAACTTATTGTGATTTTTTAAATTTAAAAAAAAATTCAAAAACAAAAGTAAATTTCTTAAAAAAAATCTTGACTTCCGGAACTGTAGGGTCAATATTTATAACTTTCCCACAGGGATGAAAATACGGCTGAAAACGGATGCTCTTATCAATAAAAAATATTTTAACATATTACAAACAGATAAATGAACAATAATCCGCCGCAATTTTTTTTATCATAATTTTCTAATTAGTTATGCAATAGTTAATTAATATTTTTTGTAAGCGGAACTTACTTTTTTTCGAAAATTATCTAGGTACATGCCATTCCGAATCAAATGACATCTCGTTCATATTTTTCCGAGACTGCTTAAAAAGGGTGACCAAAAAAAGCACTTATTGACTAAACTAATATGGCTAAAATAAATCGTAACCGTGCAAGATTGAGCTATTACATGGGGTAGAAAATACGAGTACCTGTCAAACTCTTCCTCTACGCTACAATGATCACACTCGTAGGTATTTATATTACTAGTTTTTCCTTTTTTATTATGGCAGCAAAACATCCTCAAAAAAGCTCCGATACAGTATAGAGTTAAATAACTTTAATGTAAATAATGGGTAGTGTAATTTAAAAAATTGAGATCGTTTTGTGGTGTGCCGACCAATATCAGTCGATCAAACGCAGTTGCGCATTGCAGAAAGCTATAAAAACAAGCTAGATGAGGTGTTTGACAATTTTCGATAAATTCGTTTTTTTCGAAATTCGAAAACTTTGATAAAAAAGACGAAAAATAGCTTATTTACATTCTGAGTAACTTAAATACGTAGTTAAACAAAAAGTTTTCCTTTAAAATCAAAATTCATCTGATTTTACAAGCTTTTATTTATCCCTTCAACTCCCAGTGTCACCTGTAGGTGACACATGTTTATATATTTTTTAGATCACATCGCATTTTTTTTTTCATGTCATCTCTTTATTGATACAAGTATTATACAAGAATTGCTCGTTTAAAATTATAAGATAACAGCTAAAATTTAATAAATAATATTGCTATATTTAATTATAATACTTATTTTTTTTTAAATGTTTAGATATAAAAATCAACAAATATTGTAAGGTACTTTATTGCCATTTTATGAATTTTTGAAATCATTTTTGTAAAATAGTGGGTAGGCACTGTCTGTAACAACTATGTGTTTGAGACGTCTATAACCTTAGCCTCTCCCGTGATTGCTGTAAAGTATTCGAAACGTCGAGAACCAAAAATCAAAATAATCCGAAAAGATAGTTTTATTTAAAATGTCAAATATTTGCGTAAATCTAAGAAAGTATTATGTTATCACATAATTTAAAAATAATTAAGTTTTTTGTCATTTAGGTAATTCATTTTTTGAAGAAAATCTATCTAGACCAAAACTCACCTTGACCTGACTTCGTCTACATAAGCGCTTTAATAATACTGGTTTAATATAATTGAATCCATTTTTAACCTACACAAAGCAAGTTTACCGTCAGTTGATATCATGGCTTCAAAAGTTAACGTCACATTTAACATTCTACTTATCTCCGTCGCGATTATACTCGGAAATATTGTACGATTGCGAGGGATTCCGCTAAATAATGAGCAGAAAAAGTATCTCGGGTACACTAAGGAGTCTTTACTTAATTTTACGGAACTCAGTGAACATTATGGATACATGTCGGAAGAGCATACAGTGTTGACTGATGACGGTTATTTTTTGACAATTTTTAGAATTAATTCAAAAAAGTGTTTAGGTAAAATGAAAAAACCACCGGTCATTTTGATGCATGGACTTCTCCAAAGTTCTGAAGCGTTTTTGGATGCTGGACCTGATGCTGGATTAGGATTTCTGCTGTCGGATTCCTGTTATGATGTATGGGTCGGTAATGAACGGGGTAATTATTATGGTAGACGACATATTAGTTTAAATCCTGATAAAGACCCAGACTTTTGGCAATTCTCCGTTGATGAAATTGGTTCATACGATATACCTGCTTTAATAGACTATGTCCTGAAATATACAAAAGAAACAAAGCTGAACTATATTGGATATTCTCAAGGTGCTAAGACATTTCTAATAATGTGTTCTGAAAGACCTGGATATTGTGATAAAGCAAACATTTTAATAGGTCTAGCTCCAGCTGCAAGGCAAACGCATACTCGGTCTATACCATATAGACTTGTAGTACAATACATAATGCAAATGGAACGTGAATTTTATGATACCGGTTTTCATGAATTTTTAGCAAAGGGTTATTTAAGTCAGGAGTTTCTGGAATTCTTTTGTCAATTTACTTCTATATCAGAAACCATTTGTGGAACGGGTGAAGCTCTGTTTGATTCATTTCATCCCGGATCCATAACAAATAAAACCTTGCGTACAATGTTCGGACATTTTCCTGCTGGGACGTCAATTCATAACATGGCTAGATATGGTCAAAGCACGAGGACGCCGCGTTTTCAGAAGTTTGACTATGGAAAGTTAAAAAATTTAGAGTTATATGGCAGTGAACAGCCACCAAGTTATAATCTTAGTGCAGTGACGGTACCATTAATGGTGTTGTATGGTAAAAATGACCATTTAGTGGACACTAAAGACATTTACTGGTTGATAAAAAGCGTGCCAAACGTGTTAGAGGCGAAAGAAGTGTCGGATTCCTTATGGAACCACTTCGACTACGCCTACAGCCAATATAACAGGGAACTGTTGCTTCCTAAAATTAATGAATATTTATTAAAATATAGTAGAGTAGTTAAAAACTTAGCTACGTTTTTGTGATGAACTATGAATATTGAATTCGATGTTTTTTGTTTGTGAACACTTGAACAGAATAATTCCTTAAAATGTTTTGTGTTATAATCGTAAGATTTTAAAGGTGATATTAAAAATAATGTGCATATACTTTTGTTTAAATTATATAATACTAGCAGAACCCGCGGTTTTCCTCGCGCTAAAACTATAAAAAATCTCTAAAAAAGTTGTTTCGTACAATCTTTTATCCCCTATTTTACCCCCTTATAGGACCAATTTCGAGAAATGCTAAAACACGTATTTATTTAATTTTAAGTTTCAAGTAATTCTGATCATAAATTTTATTTTTTGATTGTATTATAACGTGTTTTTCTGTAGGATTTACATAACTTCCCGCAATAAAAAGTAGCCTATATCACTCTTCATCCCTCCAACTATCTCCACACAAAATATGACGCCAATCCGTCTCTCCGTTTCGACTTAAAAGAAGGACAAACAAACACACTTTCACATTTATAATGTAATTTCACATTTAAATGTATGGATTTAATAAATTAAATAAATATATGTTTAAAGGATGCTTATTTTTAAAGCTCATTGTTAAGGAGATGTATCAAAATGAAATTCCATTGCAACATATAAGGAACTAAAAGTGAGCATATAATTCACTGAAAATATTAGAATATTGAGAAATATTTGACGACACGTTTGGCTCAGTCTGTAGTGACCCTATTTGCTGCAATTAAATACCCAATCTTTGGCAGTCTTATTCAGAGAAACTAAAACTCTTTAACAACTTTGATTTATTGTATATTGGAGAACAGTTATTAATATAGAATGTAGATTATAGCGGCCTTGCTTTTTGCAAACTTTCATTTTTAATTGAATTAAAGGTCATGGATTTAAGTACTATATTAAATACTATATAAAATACTATAAACAAACGGAAAAATATATAATAATATCTCTTATATAATGGCTGAGCTTATAGCGACCTAGGAATTTAAAAATATATATTAGATTTCAACAAAAACAAATCCTTTTGAAAATCTTAAAAACTACAAAGGACGTTCAGAATTAGCAGTAAATATATTATCCTTACAACATTAATATTATTAAGTAAAATTTATACCAGAATATATGTAAGTTCAAAAGAAACTTAATTTCATACATTTAAAAAAAAACAATATATAATAAAACTGTAGGGGTCGAATGTCTGTACATAGAAAAAATGCTAAAAACCGAACATTTTTTTAAGCATTCTATTTAACTACATACATATTTAATCTATTTACTCATAATAAGTAAATAAGCCATTTCATTCATCGAAAATTGTCAAGTACCTCACAGTTTCAATATCAGTAGGTACCTATTATCGTAATTTGTTTTATTATTTTTGCAAATAACGTTGCATCCATTGTTTGTTTGTACAGCTTCCTGCAATGCGCAACTGCGTTTGATCGACTGGCATTGGTCGGTACACCACAAAACGACCTATTTTTTTAAATTACACTACATTTTATTTACACTAAAGTTATTTAACTCTATCCTGTGTCAGAGCTTTTGGATTTTGCTGCTATGATAAAAGAAAGATATAATATGAACAGAATTATAATTATAATTATTTAGTCTTATATGTAGTTAGATTATTCCTCATGTAGTGGCACAATCCTGCATAATATTATTTATTGCAATACGATTAATTTATTGCCACAAATAAAAAAATTATAACTAAGCCGAATCTGCACATTAAATATTTTTTGGAAAATCTTATTGAAATAGACATTATTATCGATACGGAGGCCGAATCTATAGTTTTTAGAATTTTTGTGTGTCTGTCTGTCTGTTACCGCATCACGGAAAAACCACTGGAGGGATTTTAATGAAATTTAGTATGATGGTAGCTGGTTATCCGAGTCAACATATAAGATACTTTTTACTGCGAGAAAATATCTCATCTCTGAGAAATTTATACTAAACGTTAAAACGTAACTGGGAACGAACCCAAGCGGAGCGAAGGTGAGTTGCTAGTTGCCATATAAATATATGTCCTGATCTGGTTAATGTATGGTTATTTGAAAGATTGATAGCTTCAGGAATGACGCAGGTCTTTCTACTTTGAGCCTCGCGTAAATCTAAGTAATCTAAGTATCTAAATTTGACGTGTCTGTGTGTGTATGTCTGTGTGTAGCATCGTAGCACCCGAACGGATGAACCGATTTTGATTTTGTTTTTTTTTTGTTTGAAAGATGAATTAGTCGGGAGAGTATGCTATGTTTGATGTAAATCAATTCAAGATGGCCGCCGCCACAAAATGGTGGGTTACATATTATTTTTTCATAACTTCCTTAATACGGGTATCAAATGAGAGGGCTTGACTAGTGAAATACTATATACACATCACACATGTCGGTTTTTTTTTATTTTTAATTTATTTTAGTTATTACTCTCAGTTACAAAACTTTTCAATCATTACAGATCAAAAGTGACACCAAAATTTACCTTAATAACATTTTTCTTCAAGAAAATGTCTAAAAGATTATAATTTCCCTATTTTGCAAGATTTCGATCCACTTGGAATGTACCAAATTTATGTTGGAAGAAACTTTAGTATGAATCTGTACCGTAAAAATGTACGTCAAAACTTTTGAAGTGCAGTTCTTGAATGTGCTCTCTTTTTATAACCAACTTTGAAATACGAGGATGGTCCCAATTCTGCTGTATTTTGGACTCACTTCTAAGAGGAGTATGGTTTGAACAATACGGGTGTGAGGTATTTGAATGTATTTTCGCTATCTTTAGTCGCTAACCTTTGTCAATTCTGAATCGATTTTCATGATTATTTTTTAATAAATATATTATTATTATAAGATTATACACTGAGATTTCAAGAATAATGTCCATTTTACTGTGGAAAAAAAATGTACTTATAATATTATTTTTACAGTGTGCCTTTGTAGTTAAAAAATATTTTTTCGCACGAAAATTTTACGATATCTGCGCTGTCTGCGAACTTATTTTTTGCTAACAATGTACATTTAAACTTACACTAAAATTGAAGGAATAAAATACTTCACTAAAAGATAAAATAATTTTGAGATGTTTTGACGTCGTTTGATTTTTACATTAAAAAGATACAATTATAGAAAAAGCCCACTAAGTTCTATTTTCTCGCCTTTCCGGCCGGTTGCTAGACAGCCCTTGAAAAATTAACATAAGGCAGGAGCTCTGGTTTAACTTACTCTGGGCACTCTTCCCAAACCGCTGACGGGTAATCTATTTATAGTGTAGCTTTAGGAGTTTTACGTTACCAATATAGTTTTAGTGTATGGTCCAAAAATAAATACAAGCGTCTCTGATATGATATTGTTTTTTTAATGAATATTCGATGTTTTAGAACTAACCTAACTAACTGCTTTTTAACTATGACATTATGTTGTAAATCATTTATATATTTTCCGGTAACATTTAATTTTGATAAATTTATATGCACTTAAGTTTTAAGTATAAAAGTAGTACATGAATTAATTCAAACAGTTTTGTATATAAAAAAACATTATTTTGTTACAGATAAAAATTGCCATTACTTGCAACTGCAAAAACAGCATAATATTATGGTAACCATAAGAAAATATTTTATTGTTAATTAATAAGTGGATGCTGATGGTGTCCTTCTGATCGATTTCGGTCACAGCGGCTTGACTCTCTCACTGAGATTAGCCGAATGGGCAGGACCTTTTATAGTGCACAAGTGTGTGCTCAGTCGCTATAAACTCTATTCCTTTCACTCTAAACTTCTGATGGGATGATAAATCAACATGACCGGTGAGAGTACAGGCACAGGACGCCTTTACTATCCGAGGCTCGGGCGTGTAACACTACCAACTCTTCTTATCAACTGTTATCGAAACTTTCTTAACAGAACTAACACAATTCAATAACTAAACTTGGTCGGGAATCGAACCCAGGAGAACCTTCGGATTTGTCGGCGTACACGTTTGCCTCAACACCACCTAGGCAGTTTGTTTAATTAAGTGTTACTAGGAGTTAGTGGATAGTAGTTACTTAACAATAAAATACTTATATACGTGGAGTGCAAAATAAAATAGATATCTAGAGAAAAGTTAGAGTAGCGCCCATAGACATAGACAGTGAACTGAGTGTTTCCTTGCCAGCCGTCAGCTAAAAATGGCATTTAGGCGCGACAGAAGCAAAACGAATGTTCTACCAGAAGTCTCCTGTATTAATTAAAAAACAATCAATGGAGATAGATATTTATAACCATTTTACATTCAAAAAAATTATAAAATTATGATTTTATAATTTTTAATAATATTTTTTTACAAACCATTTATAAATTCACATTGGAATAAAAGACGGGTATAGGCCACACGTTCGCTTCCTCTTTGTCAATTTCATGACAGTTTTGCTCACTCCATTCTCTACATATACGGTAGTACCTGAGGGAAATAAGCCCTACATACTACAAGTCCGTACAAATGATTTAGGTAAGTTTAATGCGTCTATCCTCTATAATTACGATCAAATACCAATTTATAATAATATTCTATTCAGTCTGCAGATAAAAGAAATCTCAATCAATTTTACATATTCAAATGAGATATATGAAGACACGCTTATGAGTAAAAAGAGCAATTGAAGAGAATAATTTTGTTATAAAGCGCCTGAAACTTTTATGTAGCAATGAATTTAATCATGTTTTACAATATTTGCTTATTTAAAGTGAAAGGAGAATATTTATTTTGGCTTTATTCTTTTAATCTACATGTAGATTATTATTTTAAATAATTTTAAGGGTAAATTTTATCACTTATAAAAGTAAATTATGCAATAATTACTGTAAAACAAAAAAGAAACCGATTAGGCCAACAACTGCTAACAACTAACAAAATGGGATTAGTCAAAATCAATAAAATAAGCCCAAACATCGATTTTTACTAATAGCCATTAATGTGTTTCACTGTCCACCTCCTGGTTGCAAAATCGCGAGCAGCAGCTCGTTATATTATACAAATTGAGTCTTACCACTGGTTATTGTTACAGTAAGGCGGCGCTTGCAAATATTAAGATTTACCGCTATCTCGATACTTGGGCAACTCAGCGTAATGTAAAAATTGGGATTCATCGTTGATTCTATTAGATGTAGCATTTTTTCTTTTTATTTCTTTTTAAATAATAATTATGGTTTTAAACATTCATGTAAAAAGCAGTTATCTTTAACCGATTAAGCTGAAATTTTGCATACATATTAATGTTTCATGAGTTTTGCTCTAGCAGTTTATAAGGAGCGGTAGAGGTTTTATATTTTATTAGAATCAAAATAGGCTAGTATCAAAAATATGTCTAGTGATATGAAATATAATATTTATAATATAAAATACCAAAATATTCTCATTACTCAATCTAATTCCCGGTTCCTTAACGGCTCGTTTCCGGTGACGTCACTAATGACAGGAATCGACAACGCCATATCCGGTGGCGATATTAGCTTAAGACATATTAAGACATTTTATTTTCTACTCGTCTTATATAAAAAAATACTTATGTGGGTGCGTATGTACGTACTCACGTAAAAAGTTATAGTTCTTTTGCGTAGGTACCAGAACAAAAATAGCTAAAAATTTCATCCCATATGCCACAACTCTCAGTGTGTGAAAGGAATGCAGCTAACTTCATCATGTCGCTTTCAGCTAACTTCATCATGTCGCTTTCAGCTAACTTCATCATGTCACTTTTTGGCTGTCGGTGTGCGCGCGCATCGTAAAAATTTTACTCTTATAATTTCTTCTAAACGTGCTAAAAGAAGTGTAACCTCAATAAAGTTATTTCACCATTTTTTTAAATGAGCAGTCATACAAAAAATTGGTGACGTAAACTTTCATAGATTTACACAAGACTAAAAATAATTAATGCTTGAAGTACTTGAAGTGTATTTCATCCTCATTAAGCTCTAAGAAATCTATACTAATACTAATATGTTATAAACTATAAATGTAAAAGTTTGTGAGTATGGATGTTTGTTACTCTTTCACGCCAGAACGGCCGAACAGATCTAGATTAAATTTGGCACACAGATAGATTATAGACTTGAATAACAAACAGGCTACTTATTACCCCGGGGAAATGTGCAGTTCCCGTGGGATAGGTTTGTTTTTGTTTTCCTAGAGGCGAACCCGAACGAAGCGAGGGTGAACCGCTAGTTTCCCAATAAATCTTTTATTTAATGGAGCTCCGAAATATAGTAAGACGTACATTAATAGAAAATTAATTGATATTGTCAATCGATTTTGCTGAAGAGTTTTGTAATTATTTCACGACAATCGACCACAAACGGTACCTATTAGTATTATTTATATAAATATATAAATATAACGATGAGTGAGGAAAAGGAGCTATTTATTCGGAGCCGATCATCCATCAAGATATCAATCCGCTAAAGTTTGCCGAACTTGTAAGACTATTTGTAGAAATATTGTATTAATCTTTTTAGCTATAGGATATATTTCTACCAATTTTGTGTACGAAGAAATGAAAATAGGGTTATTATTATTAAATAATAATAAATATGATGGGAAATTAACACATAGCACCACCTAGTTCCAGGGTAAGCTACGAGGCTTGTGTTATGGATACCAGATAGATAGTTGATACACAACACATATATAACTTTAAAATATATACATATTATAAATATAAACACCCATGATTGGAGTTCAAGCACTTGTGCTTATCACACAAATGATTACCCCCAGCGGGACTCGAACCCGCGACCTCTAGCACAACAAGCAGCACTACAAACTGAGCCAAACGTGTCGTCATCATTAAAGAAACGAAAAATGTGTTACCGTGTTTGTTATTAATGCGAAACATGAAGTTATTTAATTTGTAACGCTGTGAAAACGGAAAGCAATTACGCCGCCTTCAATACACCCGTCTTTGGGGATGACGAAATTATGATTCAATATTAAATATAAATAAAACACCTGCAACATTGTTTAGAATTCATTAAAAGTTTAAGGTCACTTTTTTCTTAGAGGACAGTTTGATTGAAACATAAAATATTAGAAAACTAACAACATGACCTTGCTTTGCTTGGACCTCACTATATTCCGAGCTAGATATATTATTCTCGTCAAATAGTGGCCTATGGTACTCAAGGTCAAGGTGAAGCCAAAAGGTTATAACATATAATTTTGTAACGTCCATCTGTCCGTCCGTCCAAAATTAACTTTGTCTCAAATAGTGATCATCTGAAATACAAAATGCAGTTAATAAAATAAACATCGTATGTACTATGTAGATGGATAAATATTTTATTTTACTTTGTTATATACTAGCAGAACCCGCGGCTTCGTTCGCGCTAAAAGTACAAAAAAATCTCTAAAAAGGTAGTTTCATACAAACTTTCATCCCCTATTTTACCCCCTTATAGCAAGAATTTCGAAAAATGTTAAAACAAGTATTAAGAGCATTAATTAATTAAGAGCATTAATACCAAGTTCCAAGTAATTCTGATTATAAATATTTTATTTAATTGTATTATAACGTGTTTTCCCGTGGGAATTAGATAATGTCCCACGGTAAAAAGTAGCCTATGTCACTATCCAGCCCTCCAACTATCCCCATACAAAAAATCACGCCAATCTGCCAAGCCGTTTTGACGTGAAAGAAGGACAAACAAATACACTTTCACATTTATAACATTAGTATGGATTTATTATTTAATGTAACAAATTAGTATGTTAAAACAAAGCATAATGTCTCATGCTACGGAACCCTCCGTGGGCGAGGGTGTCCGATTGTATTGTTTTTAATAGCCATATCGATTGCAGATCTCAAGTAAAGCTGGCTTAGAGGTAATTAATTGCTTTTCAACGATTCTTACACGATTATAATTAAAACCGATTAATATTTGATTTGAAGCTCTGAAAGACAACTATAGTCCTCGATTTATTTACCAGCAGTGCCTTCTTTTTAGTCATAATTACCTTATTTATTTATTTGACAAAGACTCTTCAAGAACCTAGAATCTAGATATAAAACCTACTAGTTTAAAAGTACACGTGAATTTTATAGCCAATTCTATTTATGCTTAAGGTAAAATCTGCGAAAACCACCCTCGCTTTGCTTGGGTTCGTCCCCATGTATATATAGTTTTACAATAGTGTACCTCTGCCCGATATGTTGACATTTATGATTACTGCTCCGCTCCCTTGGGTACTAGCATAATAATATATAGCCTTGCTCAATAAATGGGTTATCTAATGCAAAAAGAATTTTTCAAATCGGCTAAGTAGTTCCTGAGATTAGTGCGTTCAACCAAATAGACAAACTCTGCCTCTTTATAATATTAGTATAGATTTGTGTGTGAAAATCTCGCGTAAATCAAAGAAAATATTATATTCAAATACCAATACACCTTTTATATCTGGATAAAGCAAAAATGAATCTCTAATAAAAATTCGTCCTCTAATAAAAGTTCGTCATATCATATTCCCTAACATTACCCATTCAACCTAAAAAATAAATACAAAGAGATTCCGAAAAGCCTTCACTCGTAAACAGCCACAATAAAATACGTCTTATCGTAACAGTTTTCAAACAAATTTGAATAATAGGCGAATATTCCTGACTGTCCGTTGGCGATGGAACACTATCATGTGTAGATTCGAGCAATATTTTGATATTATGTTTATATATTTTACGAGTACTCAAGTTGCGTAAATACGATCTCTTAATTAATTTAAAAACTATACAATGACATTTGAGACGTCTAGAGCCTTAGTCTCTCCTGTGACCTGACTGTAAAGCATTCGGAACTTCGGGAATCAAAAATCAAAATAAATCCGCGAAAAAATCCGAAAAATTAGTTTTACATAAAACGTCTTCCTGAATCAAAAATATACGTTTATACCATTTCTGTAGAAATCTTTGCCCCATAGAGTCAACGCGCTAAACACTTCTGAAAAGATATTACGTCTCATCTCATTGTCTCTACTGGTAAAAGGAGAGTTGTCTCGTTTTTCGCCCAAAGAATGGGCATTGCCATTCAGCGGAGAAACGCGGCTAGCATTCTTGCCACAACTCCACGCGAACATGACTTGAACAGTAATAATTATTTTTGTAATGTATATTTGATTTTGAGTATTTTTTATTTATTTGTAAATAATTAATGTATTTTCTCATAATATAATATATATTATTTCTACATATTAAGGATATAGAGTGTATATCCAATGTTTCATGGCATTGTGGTAAAATGATATCCCACGGCTTTTTGGTATGTCGATAGTATATTTTTAGTAAGAGTACTATTTTTTTAGCTGGTGAGTCCATTAATATACACATTCATGTAAATTGTACATGTGGATGTACGTGCCGTAAACTACTAGGAAACCGTGTTATGACAGAGTTAATTGCTTTTGAAAACTGTGTACACGAAGCTTCGGTAAAAAAGGGACAAAAACGAAAGTATAAACTAAAATTTTTTACTACGGGAATCAAAAAAGTCATCAAAATCTGAAAACTATTAATATTTTCAAATTTTAGTTTTTCCAACGTAGGATATGTTTTCCCTATTTTCATTTTTACCGGGAGCCTGCAACGAATACAATCACAGTTTTTTTTATTTAATTTTTTTATTTTTTTATATTTATTAAATTTATAAATCGTGACAGTCAGAATTTCCTTTAATCTAAATACTAATTTATCCTAAGTTTGCAGTTTTTATTTGCTATAGGTATTAGTGTAGTATATCAGACACTTTAAGTTAGTACAGTATATGAGATACTTTATGCTTCTTTTTGAAGTCAATCGGTAAGAGTGCAGAAATTATGGTTAAATAATACCTTAGGGGTAGTGGAGTGGTGTCTGGCGGCGGCGGAATGGGCGCGGCGAGTGGCACGGTAGTGAAGACGCCGAAGAGCGCCGCCCAGGCGTTCTGGGGAGCCGTCCCCGTGCGCTACCGTCATGCTGCTCTCCACGCCTGAATAAGTGAACGAATACTCTAACAAACAACATATGAATATAAATAAATATGTTGGGACATTAACACACAGCACCATCTAGTTCCATAGTAAGCCACGAGGTATGTGTTATGGATACCAGATAGTTGATACACTACACATATATATATTACTTTAAATACATACACATTATAAATATAAACACCTATGACTGGAGTACAAACATTCGTGCTCATCACACAAATGTATCCCCCACCGACCTGGCACCGGATTCTAAAATATATGATTAGGTATCTATTCTAAATGAAAACCTCCGTTTAGTATTTTTTTACATTTTAGTGCCTGGAAGACGTTTTTTTTTAAATTTTTATCTAAATATGATGAAGATGATGATGTCCTCCTAACTGATTTAGGCCACGCCGGTTAATCTCTCTGGGATTAGCTAACTGCTCTAGATTTATTATAAAATGCTAGTGTACACACTAACATAAGTGCACTCTCTATTCCATTCACTCTCATATGTGACGATAATTCAACACAACCGGTGAGAGATCAGGCGTAGGACTGACGGCTTTACATGCTCTTCGAGGAAAGAAGGTGAAACAGCGCCATTTCTCAACTCCGTGCTATTACTGAGACTTTCTTAACAGAAAGACTCAATAACTAAACTCGGTCCGATCCGGGACTAATAGTAATCATTTTATTATTGGAAACACTAAAGCTTGTTAAAAATAGCTACTAAATAAAAAAAACTGTTGATAAACAGGAAAAAGAAAAAGGTACTGAACAGTTTTGTCTTTGTTTTTTTTAACTACATGTTAAGCAAATATTGATATGTGAGTACATACCTGGCGCGTGTTCAGGGGAGGGACGAGATGAGTGGATCTTGGGAGCCTGGTTACGCCCATCCGACTGGAACAATGAGAGTATATATTAACTACTATCAACTAATTACAACACTTTTGTATTTCTATTTATGCCACAACTTGTCTTATTCACCCCTAAATATCATCCTCAATTCTCATCTGTATTAAACAGTCATAATGCTGGCCTTCAATTTGAAGGGTATCGGGCAGTAGTCGATCGTACTGTCTAAGTGAGGGTTGGCGGCCTTCATATGTCTTTCGAAAACTTGCTAGGTTTTCTCAGACATGCAGGTTTCCTCACGATGTTTTTCTTCACCGTAAGACAAATGGGAATCATGTTGAAAATGATTCGCACATGAAAATATCAGAGATGCTAGATCCGGGATTGGAACCCGCGTCACTTGATTTCCCAAGCAGCCCGTTACCACTGGGCTACCATTAGCTATATCCTTTACTAGTGGGCAATAACTAATAGAGAAAATTTTGCTTAAGCTAAACTTGAACTTGGGGATTTCTATGTATAAATAATAAGCACTTGGGTAAAGCCGGGGCGGATCACTACTATAAAATAGTTCTAAATATCGTTTAAAAGGTAAACTTTAATTACATTTCCGTTGTTAATGTTCTACACTAACAGTTGTTTTGTTTGCGCGAAGCCCACAAATCACCCCTGGCCTAAATAGCTCAGTAGCCTAATATACGTGTTTTGTTAAATTGTTTTAAGTTTCCATGTACTTGAGAATTTATTAGCTAAATAACTCTCACTTAGACCAGCGTGCAAATATGACAGGGAAGTTAAACCAGACTGATACAAACAAATACTCAAACGACTTATATAAATGTTTTGATCCTAGCTCGAACGCGAACCCGCTACCCTCTGCATACCATACAGAAATTTTAACTAGGTAGTTCTCGAAATATGTCTGCACGAATTCGCAAACGTGTGCGTTTTGTTGTTTTTTGATAGCTATAGAAGCTATAGAGTAAGTTTGAACTAAAAATATACATGGGTTTTTAAAAGCACTTTCAAAGTAATTATTTCTCACTAAGGAGTATAATTTTCTTTTGAAATTTATATGGAATATTATTAAAAAATAATCATGAAAATCGGTTCGCATTTAGTAAAGATATCACGTATCACACCCAAAAAACCACATCTGTAGTGTACGTTATTCTTTTTTAGTCGACTAAAAAATATTTAATGAATAATGTCATTATCATTATATAAATACACTAGCGACTCACCCTCGCTCCGCTCGGGTTCATCCCTATAAATGTTTTAACGTTTAGTATACATTTCTCATAGATGAGATTTTTTCCCGCAGTAAAAAATATCTTATATGTTGACCCGGATACCCAGCTATCATCATGCCAAATTTCATCAAAATCTATCCAGTAGTATTCTCGTGATGTGTTCCCAGGCAGATGGGCAGACAAAAATTCAAAAAACTATAGTTTCGGCCTCTGTATCGATAACGATGACTATTTCAATAAGATTTCCCAAAAAATATTTAATATACAACTTCGACTATAATTTTATTATATGTATACATCTATACATATAATAAAACTGTAACCAAGCCGAATCTGTACATTAAATATTTTTTGGAAAATCTAATTGAAATAGACATTATTATCGATACAGATTCCGAATCTATAGTTTTTAGAATTTTTGTCTGTCTGTTACCCCATCACGGAAAAACCACAGAAGGGATTTTGATGAAATTTGGTATGGTGATAGCTGGTTATCCGGGTCAAAAAAAATACAAAAACAGCAATGTAAGACTATACTAATATGTAAAACCTAAGAATTTGGTTTTTGGTCATCAGAACGCGGGCGGAGCCGCGGGCAATGCTAGTATATGTATATAAGACGTATATGTATACTTGTAAATATAGAGCATGGTTAACGTTGACACGTACAAGCCCTACAATAGAAGCTTAAATAATGCTACGTCCTTTGAAGGGGCCTAAACAAAGGGCAAGCCAAATTGGGTCGTCCAAACCTAATAATCTCATAATGGTCGCTATAATACTGCAAAATCGAACTACTTGAGTAAATACAATAAGCAGTAAAAGGCATGACCTGGTTACCCGGAACTTATATATTGACAGCCTGATGTGGGAGAATATTCTTAATGCTACAGCTAAATTTGTTTGGTTGTCCTGCTTTAACGCAGTAACTATGTATGCATTTGATAGATATGATTTTGTTCATATGGATAGTTAAAGAGCTGGAGATTGATATTGCTTATTTATAATAATATATGTATTGTCAGGCTTTATTAAGACATCATTAGTACAATGATAAATTGTAAAATGTTTTTTTGGGTTTCAGCTCTCAGCAGTCCTTCTCCATTTAAATCTATATATACAGATAAATAAAATTGAACTGTCTGTTTGTAATGTCAAAATAACAGCTTCTTACTAAATGCGTATGAAATTATATGCGGTACTTTTTTAAGGCTGAACTGATTTTGACGGGACTTTCACTGGCAGATAGCTGATGTTATAAGGAGTAACTAAGGTAACTTTTATTTTATTTTTAAATAATTAGGATTCCACTCAAAAAAATGAAAACGCACCTAGAACACACCCGAGCGAAGCGAGGGTAAGTGGCTAGTTTTAACTATGCTAAAACTCTGTACGCGCAATATCCCAAAGAAGGGATAAAAGGACTTCAAATGGAAGAACTTTGAAGAGAAGTCTTCAAGAAGTTCTTCTTAAATATATAGGTAGATAAGAAGAGCAAGTCCTATACAGAAAAACAAGTAACTATGACGATTCAGAGTTCAGAATACGTTTTTACATTTACCAAGTCGAAGGTATACGATACCGCGTATTTTTATGAGGACAGAAATAAAAGCTGAATGACTTCGTATAAAAGTGCAAACTAGAACGGTCACAATAATGTAAATAGGCAATAAATTAGCCGCAATGTTGCCCTCAGCCCTACGCTTAAATGTTATCCTATATGGGTTAAGGACACAGCGATTACGAGGCAAGATAGAAGCGGAAGTTAAGGTTTTACTAAATCTATTGTATACACCATCGACCTCATTTGGTGGGGTTACTAGAGGATTATGCTTACTATGGCTGTTTTAAACAGACTTTTTTCCTTCATCGCATGAAAATTTGCTATTCCGGAATTTAAGATGTATGATAAAAATGAAGTCTCAAATATTAAAGTATCATTATGACTTAATTGGCAAATTTAAAAAGAGTCCTTGATGGCATCGTCCTCCTTTATTAGAGTCGAAGATCGATCTCAGTAGTATAATATTTTGGTAGAGGCCTATGTCCAATATTAGGCTGAAAGGAGACTGACGCTGAAATGATTATGATTTATATAGACAATATCCCCAAAAAGAAAACTATTCACACAACTATCAATGCCGTTGTACTGTACACCTTTGTCACTCCTCTTACACAAACTAATATGTTTAAAAGAATATTACTTTGTGTCCAGAATACAACACATATTGTTTTAATTTCTTTAAAATTATTTCAGTGGCTTATATAGATAAGTAAAAGAAAAAAAAACAGAAGAATAAGTAACTTCAAAGATCCCTGACTTCTTAGAGAGATAAAAGGAATTCATAAAACGAGTCACAGAAAGCACGAAACGAGAAGAACACTACGTGATCACGATGAAAACGTGCTTATATTGCAAAAAGTGACAAAAATGTGTAGAAGCTAAAATGGTAGTTATTTTTTTTTTAATATCTATACGATATGTTGGTAGTACCTTTCATGCAACGACAAGTTTATATTCAACTAATTGACTGTTATTACCGGAAATTTTAAGGCTATATCCGTTACAATTTGTTTAAATATATAAAAATCGACGTATGTTTTTATGTTCTCTATGGACTCCAAAACGGCTGGAACGATTTTGATGAAATTTTCATGCAATCTTCAGATTACCCCAGCGGGTGATCCTGTGAAGTTTGATAGTGATTGGAATTTTGAACGCGGTCGAAGCCGCGGTTTTACTAGTTTTTTATAAGTCCTTAAAGTTTTTGAGTAGTCCATAGTATAATTAACGTAAATCGTAATTTTTTTTCTCGTCACCCAGTAGTGGAATTACTGACGGTATGTAAGCGGTTTAATTGCCTATCTACTAAATAAGGACGAACATCTGTATGACACAAATTATTACCCCACGCGGGAATCAAACCGCTGTACTAATAAACATAATCTTCCACTACATCATTGTTCAGAAATTTTCATAACATTTTAACCAGTGATAAAAAATTGCTGTCTCTAGTACAATTCAGAGAAAAAGCATTAAGCGACAAGTCAAAGCTCAGAATTCCCTGAACAAAAAACCTGAACTTAGGTTTACTTTCAACCTCCTCATTAGCGTTATATTTTGCATTATATAATATATACAAACAAATAGTGTGTGTTTTCTTTATGAAATGCAAATATAATTTGGACTTACTTTAAGAAAATATAAGTACTTAGAGTGTATATGATTTTTATCATCATTTTTGGGTATATTATGTATTATATCTGAATATAATATATAGTGGTCCAATGTTTTAATATATTAAAATAGTTCCTTTAGACTTGTTTCCAAATTATTATTTTTTAAATACTAACATTACAATTTACTAAAACTCAGGAACGCTTTAAAGTATTTAAACCTTTAAACGTGATTTTTTTTTATTTATGTGAGACCACCCTTGATGTATTATAAAAACCTATTATAAAAATCAATTCACAAAACGTGAAAGCAACCCCTTGGTTTTTGTGGACTTTCTGGGTAAACCAGACGTTGGAGCATCGTGGTTAAGTGCTTTAGTGATCCTGCGGCGCCCCATAAAGACGGGAAAGTTTCCGTTGGGTTTAGTCCCACGTACCCTTTGGTAGGACATAGTGCATCTGTATCTATACAGGTGGTATGCATAACACACACATCCGCACGCTCACACATGCATGTACGCACGTACACGTACACATGAAAAACCACATTTATGATATTAGTGTGATTCCACATATCTAATATAGCGCTATAAATCGCCTTTCCATTAGAACATACCTAAAACGGTGATTTTACTTCGTCGAAAGAGCAAATATTGCTTCAAAGAGAAACAAAAGAATTGAATTAACTGCTTCTTTACAAGCATTTTGAGTTTTATTTTCTTCCATTTAAAATGAGTTCGTGATGAAAAAAGGATTTACTCGTCTTGTTTCAATTTTCTGAAAGCTGCATGTACTCGTAGCTTAAGTGGAATTATGTTTCATAAATGTGAAAACATTAAAAAAAAAGACGTTAACACGTTGTCACGCAGAACTTTAGCTCTCTAGTTGTTCTTTTGATGTGCATTTGTATTACTGTGTTCTAATTGCGAAATCTAGATTAAAAGTTAGTGGTGACTCGAGCTTTCATATGAAGTTCAAAGATATAACAATCTATATTAATCATATAGTAGGCGACACGTTTGGCGCAATTTGTAGTGACTCTACTTGCTGCGCCAGCGATTGCGGGTTCGAGTCCCGCAGGGGACATTCATTTGTGTGATGAGCACGAATGTTTGTACTCCAGTTATAGATGTTTATATTTATAATATGTATGTATTTAAAGTATATATGTGTAGTGTATCAACTATCCATAACACAGGTCTCGTAACTTGCCATGGAACTAGATGGTGCTACATATTAATATTATTATGACTCGAAATAAAACTACTCATTCTTTTCATTTATTTGCCATAAACTGAGTAATAGTGTAATTAATAAAATTAAAGCTGACTAATAAATAAACAACAAGAGTCAGCGAGTTGCATCTTTGTTATGCTAACTTGTTATTGTAATTTTTGTACATGTAACAGTACAACCGTATTATAATAGGCTTTTGTAGCCTACGTATATATGTATGTACCTGTATGTACGTATGGTGTATCTATAAACCATTTTCAACATGATTAGGTAGTACTTGCCTCACATTGATAGAAAACATCGCGAGGAAACGTGCATGTCTGAGGCAACCTAGCAAGTTTTAGAAAGACATGTGAAGTCCGCCAACCCGCACTTGGCCAGCGTGGTGGGAATATAGCTTGATGCCCCTTGTATTGAATTAAAATATGGCTCAGTAGTGGGATGTAAAAAAGGGCTGAATACATGAATGTGTTGATTAATTTGTATGTATTTCTTTTGCTTACATTACGCTTCCTTACTGATTTAACATCCAGGTTGATCGTAGCGTATAGGACTTAGATATCTTTTTATCCCGTCAAACTAGTTGCTCCCCCGGGATTACCGATTACGTCACTTGGCACATTTTGTTACTTAGTTATTTTTTTTTAAATTCAAATTCAAAATATTTTAATCAGCATTAAATTATTACATTTTTTTACTGAACGTCATGAATCTACTACCAGTTCGGAAAGAAGAAGCCTCATACCTGAGAAGATATGGCGAAAAAAAAGTTAAAAGTTATTCTATATTTACTCATATGTTGTATATTGTAAACGTAATTAAAAAATTCATAAAAATGTTAGAAACCGTTAGTTTTTTTTATTTAGATAGAGCAAAAACCAAAAATTTTTAAGTACCTTTTTCTCCTCTGTTTGTCAATCGATTTTCGTTTGTATTGTTTAGTTGCTATTAAGAGCTTTAATGTTGTCAATAAAAAAATTGTGATAGAATAAATATATTGTGGTCGAATTTCAACCACTGGGCGAATACTAGTAAAATGTAATTGGTGGATCGTTCCCTTTGAAACGGTTGGATTTTATATAAAATGGAACTTTCAGTTCAAAGTCCCTGAAAAATTTAACAGGGTATTGTGTGAATAATGAGAAAGCTAGTTCTAAAGATAAAACGTAGTGCTCTTTCTTCAAGCATAATTAAATTATTAAGGCTTACTCTTACCGTCAACTTTTTTTACATGATATAATTAACATAAGCTAGTTAGAAGTTAGCCCCTGAGCTGACAATTTTTGGCGTTTAAGTAGTGTTACTATAGAACTATGCGTCGACACCTCTAACATTAGGTGTTTGATGTATGTATGTATATATATATATATATATATATATATGTTGTTGGGGCATTAACACACAGTACCATCTAGTTCCATGGTAAGCTACGAGGCTTGTGCTACGGATACCAGATAGTTGATACACTACACATATATAAACTTTAAATACATACATATTATAAATATAAACACCCATGACTAAGTACAAACATTCGTGCTCAACACACAAATGAATGCGCCCAGCGATACTCGAACCCGCAACCGCTGGCACAGTAAGTAGGGTCACTACACACTGAGCCAAATGTGTCGTCAAAAATGTAAATCCTATGAAGTTAGTCATTTTTGAACTTACAAATGTGGAAATTGACGTTTAAGCTTTTGCTCAAATTGCTGATGGGAAATCCAATATGGCCCGCTTGTATAAGCATATGTATTTATTCTTGTATCAACTTCGATATTCAGTAAGCTTTTGTTTCTCAGAGGGTAGAGAGATGGGAGGGATGCTGGAGTAGAACAACAATTTGAAATAACATAATATTAAACTTATTAACAAAGTCAACAGTGGAGTTTTCAGTAATGGATAAAAGCTAGGAAATACGAACTAACGACTCGATCTGCGATACTGTAATAATATATGTGCAGTCAGATCAAGAAATCAATATCCATTTATTTATTTTTTCTCATGTAAATGTTCGTGGCAACACCCATGTTTACAATTTTTTGTTTTGTTTCAACATTATTGTACCATCAGTACCATCTATGTTTCTTTCGCTATCGCTCTTGAGCTTCTCGTTTTATTTCGCGTAAATGCTCTGTGGGACTATATCACTTAAATCATCGCTTGAATTTTATATAAAATAAAAAAATACAAATTTTATCTCACATTGAATAGTCCGGAGATGATCATAAAATTCTATAGGCGCTATCTACTCATACATAATTTTGATATGAAAGTTCAGATATTTCTTTGATAACATGAAGTAAATATAATGTAACATTTGCCAGAAAAATTAAATGGAAACATACAGTAAATGAAATATCCTAAACGTTTCAGCTACAAATTCATTACATTTTGGCCAAGTTTCTTAGAAATCCATCCATTATAAACAAAATTTCACATCCAAACCAAACTAATTTCGCTGAACACCGCAACTTTAATAGAACCCATTGTTCCGAGCCCCCTGTAATAACTGTCACGAAAACTCGTGCTAGGCCATCGCTGGCTCTAGATATTGTCGATGATTACCATCATTAATTTAGTCATCGTATATCATTTCAAACGCTAACTATAATGTTACATATTTGTACACTAGTATTTTGATATGGTAGAAAATCGACTATTATTCATATTTGAGCATTATTAAGGTTCTTTTGTCGAAGTTACAAAGGAGTATAATATAGGTTTTAGGATATAGTTTTTTTTTTAAATTGCATCCGTGATTCCAAAAATTAGCAAGTGCATCAACAACAAACAAACCAACAAAGTCTTCAGCTGTAAACATTAGCGTAAAAGTGATGAAGTTTAGATAGCTAAAAGGCGCCGCCAGCAAAAACAAGTCAATAAAATTTAACTTACTTCATAAAGCTCATACTCCTCCGTACAGGCAATGTCTATATAAGTTTAGTAAAGAAAAAACAGTTCAGTACCTTTATCTGTTTGTCAAACGATTTTGTTTTTTTTTTTTTTATTAATAGCTATTGACGAACTTTAGTGTTGTTATCTACAAAAAATATTCATAATCGAATTTCGACCACTGGGCTGCCCACCTGAGCCTAAAGTGCAGTAATAGACATTTTGGTCGGTTTTGAGTTAAATATATATTCTAAATCCCCATTTTAGTAGCTATCAGTCAAATTAATTCTTTTTTCTGTAGCGCTAATAAAAGTATTTTATTTTAATGTTTTTTCGGAAGGTGTAACAGAAAAAATATCACAAATCTGTTAAAATATTCCATGTTTACCAGCTAAACCGCAGTACAATTAATACTGCACAAGATTTTTCTTTGTTTCCTAACTAAACTGCAGTGTTTTATCATATTTTGTGGCACTTAAAATAGTAGTTTGTTCTAGGAGATTCAAGAAAAAACTTATTAAAATGCAGTATTATTCGACTCTATCTCAAGTTGATTATACTGCAAAGGTTAAGAAAAAATATTTTTTATTTATATTTCTAATTAAAGTGCAGTATTAACATTCCATACTGCACATTAACTTGTGGGGGATTTTGTAATTTCTTGTGAAAAACTAAAAGACATGCAGTATTTAATAACTTTACTGCATTTTAACTTGTAGGATGTTTTGTAGTTGCTTGTAAAAGACCATTTAGTTTACAATATTTATAAATTTTACTGCATATTAGTTAATTTGCTCCATCCAATTCATACTACCTAACATACTTAAAGTCAAATACTATTCCCTAATACTGCGTTTTAATAGGTAAAATTATTAAAATATTAAAACACAGGACAGGCAATATCGCGGTTTGAGGCAGTATCCTTAATCTGTGGCTTAAGGCTGACTTGACATGCCATCCTGTGTCTGTACCAAAGAGATATGGAGGGTAGAACTAAGGAGAACTATCTCTCGTATAAAAAGTGACCGCTGACAAGCATTAAATTGGTGGCGCCACAGAAAACAAGTATATGAATCTATACATCTATACAGATAAATAAAATAGTAGTGTCTGTTTGTAATGTCAAAATAAACCTTTTTACTAAATGCATATGAAATTATATACGGTACTTATAAGAAAAACTAATTTTTAAAATTTTTTGTCTGTCTGTTTGTTCCGAATAATCTCTGAAACGGCTGGACTGATTTTGACGGACTTTCAGTGGAAGGTAACTGATGTTATAGGGAGTAATATAGGCTACTTTAAAAAAAAAAAGAATTAGAGTTCCGCTCAAAAAAAAAGTATCCAGAGACGAACCCGAGTGAGGCGAGGGTGAGTCGCTAGTTTAAAACATAGCGTCATAAAAGTAAGAAGGTGAATTAAACAAGGAAAGAAAGATTTCCGCTTTGCTGTGGCGCACTTTTCAAAATAGTTCTAGCATATGCAAACAGCAATATAATTATATATTATTTTCAAGTAATAATAATTCAGCACATTCACTCCGTTAAAAACTACTAACTTCACATCACATCTACTTGCTACGCTAGTGCAGTAACGGTGAGTTTCTGAGCTATAATTTGCTGCTCACTACTGGACACTTTTTCAACTTGTTTCCCATAGAAGTTAATTCTCCTTAGTTCACCCTTCCATAATCTTTTCAGGCTATTATTTTTGTAAGACAAGAATACTCATTTAGTAATTAGTTATGTTCAGAAGAAAGATTTTATGTAAATTTTATTGATCCATGCATGAGAAATACATGTGATATAGTTTTATGGTGGATTAACTAGTTAAGATTATCAACATCTTGTAAAGATTGTTATATTGTTAGTCATATAAAACAATTCACACTATTAGATTATAATGTACAATGTTTTGATGAATAGTTTTAATAGCATAGTTATAAATGCATGTCCAGTTTTGTTTAAGAAATTACATATTTTTATCAAAATTAAAGGTAATTTTATATTACTACATGTGTGGAATATCAGTGTTTTGTTCAAAAAAACAGATTAAATAGCAGTATTTTCATAATATTACTGCACTTTAGTTAGTAACAATCATGGAAGAAATGTCTAAAATGCAGTAATAGCAGGATTTACTGCATTTAAAACAGTTTTTGAAAAGATTATACAAATAAAGTGTGTGTAGTAATAGGGGCTAAAAAATTAAAATTGCCATAATTATAGTTTTTTATAAAAAAACTAACGTAACAATGTTTAGTATTTTAGTTTGGTACATATTCTTTCACTTTCCATTCAAGGTTTTATCGAAAAGTCTCTTTTTGATATATTTTTATGGATTCTAAACTTTAGGCGCGTTTTTCTCGAAATCGTGTTTTTGCTGTTACTGCACTTTAGGTTCGGGAGGGCAGTGGGTTTTACCTTTACCTTTCGTATGTTTAAAAAGGAATACAAAGTTTTCTCTTCTTTTTAGCTATTTTATTAAAGTACTAGCACTGCCCGCGGCTCCGCCCGCGTTCAGATGACCAAAAATTAATCTTAGGTTTTACATATTAGTATACTCTTACAATGCAGTTTTTGTATTTTTTCTCAGAAATGAGATACTTTCCCGCAATAAAAAGTATCCTATACATATGTTGACCCGGATAACCAGCTATCATCATACCAAATTTCATCAAAATCTGTCTAGTGGTTTTCTCGTGATGCGGTAACAGACAGACAGACAAAAATTCTGAAAACTATAGATTCGGTCTCTGTATCGATAATAATGTCTATTTCAATTACATTTTCCATAAAATATTTAATGTACTGATTCGACTTAGTTACAATTTTATTATATGTATAGATTTAATTCCTTCATTCAACCTAGAGAGGATTTATTCCCCCAATGTGGTTAACGTTTTGCACCGATCCTAGGAAATAGATAGCGGAGATGACTTCAAGTTGTTTTTTCCTACCTCATAAAGGCAAAAGCGTGAAGGTAGACGAAAATAAAACGATTTTTCTTACTAAAACGCTTGGAATTATGTTAAACCGACTAGTTAATATTTACTATAAAAAATAATTTGTTAAAATAAGCAAACGGAAATTCTAACAAATGTTACAAAAAATTTGGCATTGTTTAGACAGATATAAATTGAAATTAACTTGTTCTGAACAAAACAGTATAAACGATAGCAAAATCAACTGTTTTTAGGGACTTCTATTTATACACAGTAACCTATTATAAATCATATTTATTTCGAAACATACACGTGTATGAAAAATATATTATGTAGTTGACAGTTGAAAATTTAATATATTTTGTTTTGTTTTTGTTTTACATATCTAATCTAATCTTAAACGAGCAATTCTTGTTTGTTAATTTATTTATACCGGCTATCTCGGAAACGACTCTAACGATTTCGCTGAAATTTGGTATGGGGGGGGTGGGGGTTTTCTGGGGCGAAAAATCGATCTAGATTAGTCTTATATCTGGGAAAACGCGTGTTTTCGAGTTTTTATGCGGTTTTCTTTCGCATTATTCCACGAAAAATATGGTCGCTAATTTCGCATGTGCGTCCATAAGCATCATGGTCAAGCGACCAAGGCGCAAGACTGACAAATACCCGTGTCCGGGTTCGATTCCCGGTCGGATACAAAGCTTTTACTTTTGTTTTTTTTGTATTTATTCAAGTTTTTTGTTCCAAAAATGCGATATAAAAAAAATTCCAAGCGAAGCACGGTCACCCAGGTACTATTATTAAACAACATAACAAATCCGAAGTATGTGTTGCTTAGCCTTTTTATTATTGTTAGTATTCGCCCAGTGTTGAAATTTGACGATAATCATTATTGAGAGGAAAACACATATGAATGTTTATCTACCTAATACAATTAAAAAACACTAACTCATTCAATTTTTTTTCTTGATAGCATAAAAGCTCGTCAATAGCTACTAAACAAATAAAAAAGGAAATCAGTTGACAAACAGATGAGAAAAAGGTACTGAACTGTTTGGTCTTTGCCTATTTATATATAGATATTATATCCTCACATGATGATGTTCTCCTGACCGATTCCGGCCACGGCGGCCAATCTCATTGAGACTAGCCAACTGCGCAGGAGATATTATAGTGCACAAGTGTACGCGTAGACACAACGTGCACTCTCTATTCGTGTCACTCTCATACTCCGGTGGGACGACTGCTCGACACGACCAGTGAGGGTTGAAGCGCTGGACCGATGTCTTTACGTACTCTCCGAGGCACGGGGGTGAAACACCGCCAACTTCCCAACTCCGGGCTGTTACCGAGACTTACTATACAGAAAGACTCAATAACTAAACTTGGCCCGACCCGGGACTCGAACCCAGGACCTCTGAGTGTGCAGCCGTACATACTAGCCACTACACCACCGAGGCAGTTCCTCTTCCTCACATACTGTAATCCTGTAGGTTTTCATATTAGATTTAAGTATAATGCGATATTCATATATTTTAAGGCGTTTTAGCTCCAAATAGTGAAATTTATGTAAATGGACTGATCATTCTATCGTCATCGTAACGGGAACACGCCATAACTTTTAGGAGGAAGACAAGAGTACGCGACAAGGTTTACACTTCCAGTTCTATTCTGATTCAATCAAAATAAAAACAATATTTTATAGTAATATAACATCCGTATTTCCGTATTAATATTATAAAGGTGAGTTTGTGAGCATGGATGTTGTGATGAACGGATCGTGGTGAAAGACACAGAGATAGATTATAGTCTGAAATAGCATATAGGCTACTTTTTATCCCGGAAAAACATACGGTTCCCGTGGTATAGATTTGTTTATCTATAAAAATATGTCTTAACATTCTCGAAGAAAGAAATTATAAGATGGAAATATTTTCTAAATAATAAAAAATTGTAATATTGTCACAACACGTGTGAAGTCAAGCAAAACGATGAAGCTAATACCTACGAGCACCTTCAAACTTTCGAGATGCTTTAATATAAAGCTATAGATATGTAAATTTAATTTGAATTTTAATTAATTTCGATCTTAAAATCACTTCAAGTGTATTGAAAGAGGACTCGAGACGCTTGCTAACGTCTTTGTCAATATTCCGAGAGTCCTTACCATGTGAACAAAGGTGGCGTATTAGAATATAAATAGATGTATAAATTAAATGTAAATCTAATGATAAATTGGTTTATGTTCAAAGCCACTGTCTTAATTAGATGAACACTCAATTATTACACGTTGTTAATCAGGGTCAAATTAGGCCTTTTAACACGCTTTTATTACTTCAATTATAATGTAATCAAATCTTGGTAATTAATTTACTTTTATGTATATATATATCGATTTGCAAAATTTTAACATACATAGACAAAAAACAGTTCAGTACATTTTTAGTAATCGTTATTAATGTAACATTATAGTTATTATTAAAGAAGGAGAAGATTTACAAGGGATAGGACCCAAAAAAGAGTCTGAAGAAGCCTATACCAAGAGCCCACATCGGTGGACGGTACTGCTCTGATATCAGAGTGGACCGCGGGAGCAACCACGTGGTTGTTGTCTGCTTCGATCGGTAGAGCTGCCGTCGGGGCGTCGTGCTTCAGTGCGTAAACCATCCTGCGAGGCCCCATTACGAAAGGTGAGGTTCCGTTGGGATTCAGTGGAGAGTACTGGCTTTTTAGCAGGTGAGTTCCGTATAACCTGGAAGTATGCTGATAATATATGTAAATGTATTACCTAATGGTAAAAAAAGTTAAAAAAAAATATTATAAAAGTAGCAGTTTTTTTTTGATTTTTTATTATTATTTCATTTCATTATTATTTTCATACTAAAATGAAAGTTAGTAGAAACATCCATTTAATATTATCAGTAACAAAGACTATTTTGTTTTATTATTAAAGATCAAAATATACCAACGGCAAAGCTGGCTGTTAAACAGAATTATAGGAAAACATCCGAAATGTGTTTATATTACGGTATTTGGATATTATGACAATAATAAATATCAAATGGCTTAGGTAATAGGCCTGATAAAAAAATATATGTGTTACATATTATTTTAACCTAATAACAAAAGTTTCGTACCTCATATTTTGTTACATGTTTTAATATAATATGCTATATTTTATTTATATTTTTTTATTCTAAGAAGTTCTAAATGAGATGAGATTAATTTTAAGATTAATCAAAGTTTAGTCAAAATACATTTTAAAACATTATAATTTGAAATGCTCTTACCATTCGGGAAGGAAATGACTCGATTTTAGAATAATTCTAAAGAACTCGAAGTTACTATAAATCGTTTTAATATTATAATATTAAAACGATTTATAGTAACTTCGAGTTCTTTAGAATTAACTGAACTAGCGACTCGCCCTTACTCCTCTCGGGTTTATCCCTTGGTACATTTTAACAGTAAGTATAGATTTCTCAGAAATGAGATATTTTCCCGCCGTAAAAAGGCCCTATATGTTGAGCCGGATCTAACATTATACAAAATTTCATCATAATCTGTTCAGTGGTTTTCTCGGTAACCTCTGTATCGATCTATATCAATAAGAATATTCATCTATTTCAATAAGATTTTCCAAAGATAGAATTTTGTTACATATTATGTATAAATTAACTGCGTAAAATGCTATAAAAAAGGCATTTTTATTTTTTCCTGATTTCCCAATTTTCCGAGAAATTTTCCTATTTCTTATAACAGTTATGTTAACAAAACGATTTTTGATTATACACACGTAGATTATATGTACAATGTATATACATAATATGTATATTACAGCTTCAATCTTATATTAAAAGAGCCTGGAGACAATTACATCATTCCCAAGGTGTATTATCTTCTACAAAATCAATTACTATATAATACATACAAATATACGTTCTGATTTCTTTTATTACTAAAAATGAAAGCCTTTGAATGTTCTTGTTCACTGTAAGCCTGTTTTAGAAGGGTATTTCTTTTTAATGTTATTAATAATATTTATTGACAAATCGATATTTTATGGTAAATACAAAAACTTTTGGGCTTGTTTCAGCGATCTAAAGGAATATATCAATACTTATTTTTCTACATTAACTAATAACTAATCTATATAAACAAAAATGAAGCACCTAAATTTAGGTACATATTAGTCCAGTCAAATAAGGTCTGAAATCAAAATGTTGGCACTCAACTTTGCATTTTTGATATAATGTAGTTTTAATGATACAAAAACAATATGTAAAGGTTTTCGTGACCGCAACCCCCGGCAAGGTTTAAAATATTTTTCACAGATTTTTTTTCCCAATTACTCTAAAACTGTAAAAATTAGACAAAAAAGTTTTAATAAAAATGTGCAGAGCTACTTTTTTTTCCGGTCAAAATTAACCGAGTTAGGGAGGTTTTAAGTTTAAGGGATGAATAAATCTAATCTTTAATTTAAGTAATTCAAAATTTCTTTTTTATTGTTAAAAAAATATATAATAATTCCTAAATTTTACGATTGAATAAACATTTTTACCTGGTACAGTTTGGCAGGTGTGAATTTATACAAATTTCAAATCTCTAAGTCTCTAAAATTAAAGATAATATGAGTCAATATTATACATTTTGAATAACAACGCGTATTTCGCAAGCTGTCACCTCTCGAGCTTCAATCTCGATACATTTAACCTTTGTAAAACTTAATTTTTGTCAAGTAATGGGAAAAGCGAAAGCCCATTTTGTATTGATATTGTATCGACATTTACATAATATTTTCATCTTGTATCCTTTCAAAGTTTAATTTGCTATTAAAGTGGGTTTTAGGGTTCCGTTTAAAAGGCGAAAAATGAACTCTTATTATTTCGTCATGTCGTTTGTCCGTATGTCACAGTTCTTTCACGCGGAGATGACTGCTTAATGCAGAGTAATTCCAAAATATTTGCCACAATATCATTTTAGCTGTCGATAATTTTTTTGTCATAAAAATATATATTTGTTTGGTTTGATTTCCACATATAAAAATGCCACTAGTGTGCATCGCACGTAACTGTATTACTTGTCTTATTTTATAGCGTAATGAAAATAAAACATAATGGAATACGGTTGTAGAAATAGATGAAATGTTTGTTTTTCTAACCCGACTTGATTATTACATGTTCGTGTTATAATCTACTAGCAGAACCCACGGCTTCGCTCGCTCTAGAACTACAAAAAAAACTCTAAAATGGTAGGTTTCATACAAATTTTCGTCTATTTTACCCTCTTATGGGATGAATTTCTTCTTTGATTAATTTAAGTAATTTTATTGAAGAGCATTTATACCAAGTTTTAAGTAATTCTGATCATAAATATTTTTTGCATTGTATTATAACGTGTTTTCCTGTGGAAATTAGATAATCTCCCGCGAAAAAAGAAGCCTATGTCACTCTCCAGCACTCCAACTATCTCCACACTAAAAATCACGCCAATCCGCCAAGTCGTTTTGACGTGAAAGAAAGACAAACAAACAAACAAACAAACAAACAAACACACTTTCACATTTATAATATTAGTATGCATATTCATATTGAATTGTTTATAGGTCTAGTGGTTAACGTGTTAGGTTGCGGATCCCGGATTTAATTCCCGGGCCAAAGTATAATTATTGAATTTCCATTTCAAGAAATACTTAGCCCATCCTTCTGAGGGAACGATGGCATTACGTCGGTATCCCTTGGGTAGACCTTGTATCAGTAAGATGGCCGTCTTAAGCCAAGATCGGTTACAAATATGTCATTAGTAGGTATAATCAACATTCTCTTATATTACTAGCCCTTATATTTACTCGGGTTCGCCTCTAGAAAATCAAAAACAAAACTATCCCACGGAAACCGTACATTTTTCGGCATAAAAAGTGGCCTATGTGTTATTCTGGTGTATGAGCTATGTTCTTGTATAGTTTCATTAAAATCCATTTAGTAGTTTTTGCGTAAAGAATAACAAACATCCATACATCTATACATCGAGACATCCATACATTCTCACAAACTTTCGCATTTATAGTATTAGTAGGATATATTCATCATACAATATTGTACTGAAGGTGCTGAAATCGATTCTTATTGCTATAAGTTATGATGAAAAAATTTAATATTGAAATTAGTTCAACTCGCTTAAAAACTTCAAAAAAATATATTAAATATAATAAACTTAATAAAAACGCAAAAATTTTATGTACGTTTAGGGCATGGAGCTGATAAGAACTGCAAATTTATATTAGCTATGGGTCGAAAGTCGATCGTAATAATTATTGGAAATTTGAGGAAAACATAATATATGAATAAATATTACTTACATATCTATATTAAAAAAAAAGTAAAAAAAAAGAAAATATTTCGACAAACACAGAAGAAAAAGGTACTAAACTGATTTCGTTTTCGTATATTTAGTAATAATCTATTCTCCTATAGCAAAAATGTGTGACATTTTTGCTATAGGAGAATACTATCTGAAGTGACACCCGATGCAAAATTATAAAATGCCAAAATAATTACAGGCTTCCAAAAAAAACACCTCTTAAATGCATAAATATAGGACATAATACACTACAATGTAATAATAAACATACATCCCCTTACGGCGAATGTTGTTAATAATTGTCAGTAAATGTTTTTTAGTTATTTACTAGCGATTTAATTTTTTTTGAGCGGAAACTTAATTCTTTTTCTAAAATAAAAGTAGCCTAAGTTGCTCCTTATAACATCAGCTATTTGCCAGTGAAAGTCCCATCAAAATTAGTACAGCTGTTTCGGAGATTAGCCGGAACAAACAGACAGACAGACAAAAAAAATTTTAATGGTGTTTTTCGCATATTCATTTAGTAAAAAGCAATTATTTTGACATAACAAATAGACACTTCAATTTTATTTATCTGTATCTACTTTTTGTGGTGTAAAATAATGGAGTCCTAATAAATATGGAACAGGGAATAGAACTTACAAGGTTTAACCGTAGGCATGTGCCGACACAGCCTTGTTTCGCTACACGCTTTTACACGCTTGTTTTATTGCTACACGTTTTTATTGAACATTTGGTTACATAAGATTTTATACAGCACTAGGGACTCCTCCTCGGTCCGTTCGGGGTTGTCCCTACTTACGTTTTAACGTTTAGTATAGATTTCTCAGAAATGAGATATTTTCCCGCAGTAAAAAGTACCCTATATGTTGTCCCGGATAACCAGCTATCATCATACCAAATGTCATCAACACCTGTCCAGCGGTTTTTTCGCGTTGCGGTCACAGACAGACAGACAAAAATTCGAAAAACTATAGATTCGGCCTCTGTGTCAATTATAATGTCTATTTTAATAAGATTTTCCTAAAAATATTAAATGTACAGATTCGGCTTAGTTACAATTTTACTATATATGTATATAGATTTGGTTACATAAAATTGTAACTTCCAAAGATCGAAATTCGAATGGCAATAACAATGATTTGATATCATCGAACTGCTTTGAAAATGTAACCGGAAGGAACAGTGATTTTTTTTAATGATTCATAGTAAAATCCCCGAGTATGGGCTAATGTTTTAATATTATTTATGTGTCACTCTGAAGAGACCGATACATTAACAGTTAATGAAAAATGTTTTATTGATTTAGTACTACCTTTTGCCTATGTCCGTCGCCAGAAATCAATTCTAAAATTTTATCGGTATCTGTTCAGTGGTGTATGTGTGTAAATATAGTATAATATTTAGTTTTTTTAATAAATTATTCGTATTTCTCAACGTATCTTTAATTTTTCTACGAAACTCCGTCTGAACGTCGAATGTAAAGGAATAATTATAACTTAGAGAATGGACTCGCAAAACTCGCTCCACCAAATCCTTATTATCAAAAATAATTTAAGTTTCAAGTACTCTTCGCAAGAGATCCGAGTCGTAATCGGAATTTAAAAAGGCGAATATTTGAGAAAGCTACGAGTATATAGGATAACATTTGAAATTCTAAATTGCTTGTAGACTTTACTTTAGGAATGTTCGTACGCGGCAGGAGAGGTTTTAAAAATCTATATAATATGAATAGGCAAAGACAAAACGGTTCAATACCTTTTTCTCCTCTGTTTGCCAACCGATTTTCTTTTTTTATTTTATTTTATTTTTTCTGTTGTAGTTTTTAATGAGCTTATGCCATCAATTATCAATCAAGCTTTTATATTATCAATACTAGCGGCTCACCCTCGCTTCGCTCGGGTTCGTCGCTAGGTACGTTTTAAATAGATATAAAAAGAAAAAATCTTTCTTTCTCACATTTTAATTATATGTTTTAATACTTACCTATTCCGGACTAAGAGAAATCCAAAAATTAAAATATCATAAAAATTGGAACGCGGTCGAACGGGATAAAAAGTATCCTATGTCCTTCTCCTGGCTCTAAACTACCTCCCTGCCAATTTTCAGCTAAATCGGTTCAGCCGTTCTTGAGTTATAAGCGAAGTAACTAACACGACTTTCTTTTATATATATAGATATATTTTCAACCGACTTCAAAAAGGAGGAGGTTCTCAATTCGACTGTATGTTTTTTTTTTTTTATGTTTGTTACCTCAGAACTCCGTCATTTATTAACCGATTTGGACAATTTTTGTTTTGTTTGAAAGGGTATACTTCCAGATTGGTCCCATTTAAATTTCAAAAAAAAAAATACCACCCCTAAGGGTGGAAAAACAACTAATGATGAATTTAACCTACTTCTAATTGTCATATTGACTTGAAACTTTGCAAGTATTTCTATTTTCGTTGATAGTACAGTGGTTCGGTGTTGTTGACCTGATCTGATGGCAAGGCCAGAAGGTGGATAGGTGGAACTCTTCAACGGCTAATAGTAGATACTTTGAGTTTGGGCTTATTTTGTTTGATTTGACAAGCCTAACACGTTAGAATCCTTACTTTGCTACTACTGTCTACACTAAAAAGGGAAAAATAAAAACTTTTTAACAAAAAAATAAAAACCGACTTCAAACAAAAGCACTAAAAAGTGAAAAATAACTGATTGGTAGTTTTCATTTACTATACATACCTAATCAAATATTTTCGAAGTCGGTGTGCTTTGGCTATGTAATTAAAGCCTACCTATTAAATACATACCTAATCAAATATTTTCGAAATCGGTGCCAGCCCATACAAAGCAAAGCACACCGACTTCGAAAATATTTGATTAGGTATGTATAGTAAATGAAAACTACCAATCAGTTATTTTTCACTTTTTAGTGCTTTTGTTTGAAGTCGGTTTTTATTTTTTTGTTAAAAAGTTTTTATTTTTTGAAACAGTAACTTTTTTATATAAATACTCGTAGGTTGACTAATAATTCTAGTCATATAATGTTTTCCTTAAATTTTCAATATTGATTATTAATAAATAAATACTAAATATGTTTGGACATTAACACACAGCACCATCTAGTTCCATCGTAAGCTATGAGGTATGTGTTATGGATACCAGATTTGACCAGAGACAGTTCTCGAATTTCTCACTTTTTTCAAACCGCTCTAGCAGAAGAATGGGTAGAGTAAAATTTAGTAAAAAAACGGAGCTTCGAGGACCATTCATCGTTTTATAAAACATAGGTTGGATCACATTTTTCGTGGTCCTCGTAAAATTAATATGCGGAAATTTAGGACACTTTTTTCTAGCGGTTTTGTTAAAACTCATATGAGGGCCGTCCTCAAAAAAATGTTTGAAATAAAGCATTGTTTGTGGACGAATGCGACCGCATTGGTTGCATTGGCATAGCTACGCCACTGGCTAGTACATCTTTCTATCGCTCAGAAAAAGGTAATGGATCGGCGCTAAATTAGGTATTTACATATATATGTAGATATTTTAAACACTGTACTAATTATTTTTTTGTTGAATCGCAAACTTTTGGAGATTTTAAAAAGATTTTTTCAAAAACATATATATCTTACAACTTTACTACTTATTATTTAACAACTCTGTTGGTCTAGTGGCTAACATGTTAGCTAACAAATCCGGAGATCCTGGGTTGGAGTCCCAAATGACGCCAAGTATAATTATTAGGGGTTTCTAGATTTCCGATGTTTACCTTACGCCTGATCTTTTACCAGTTATTTTTAATTCCACTTATCAGTAAAAATATTCATTTTCTCTTTGCTTATTCAAATAAATGAACCAAATCAAAATACACTGAAGTTATATACTTTCCAAAGCACGAAGCACTCCAAATCTCATGTTAGTACATTTCACAGCATGTAATACTCTGTATAGTACACCACTTGCCTCCGATCAGCCTCTGGAGCGCTATTGACTAGCTCTAAGTACTTTATTGAACGGTTCTTATGATTTGTGGGGGCTCTTTTGATAACACTCAGAGGATTTTCGTAATAATTTCTATTAAATTACTAGAGCGTGGTTGTGATATTTTTTTAAATATACCTTTTCGTCTCACAAACTATCGTAATTTTTGTATTAAAACCATAGATAGCTATTTATTTCTTAACGATTTTATAAATGAAATTTAGCTGTACTTACATAAGTTTGTACTGAGTTATGTATGTTTTATTTTTGTTTTTTTTTTTGTTTAAGACTTGGTATCTTCACCAATCGTAAGCCACATGGGGTTTTTATCGATTTTTGACTAAATCAGTTAAGGCATAGACAAAGACCAGTTATAATGTAGATTATTATTATCTCAAAGTTATTTCGTTAGTTATAAATTGAGCACAGTTTGTTAAGAGAGCTTATGCAAGTGTACATTTAATTAAGTAAAATGTTATTCTTCGAATACGTATTCAGTACAAAATAAATTCGTTAGAGAAAGATTTGCTTAAGTTTAATCCTCTTAACGGTGTCGCTGAGCTTTTGGTCTAGTAAATATGAGTTTCAAGGCGACTCTACAAGATTTACTTAATGTGAAAAATATCTCTTAGTACGTACAAAATAATAAGTATTTTTAAATACATGGCGTATAATGAGGCAATTTCTTTAAAGAGACACTACCGTATAAATTTTTACTCCCGACGCAAAATAAGGGGTGTTATAAATTTGACGTGTCTGTCTGTGTGTCTGTGTATCTATGTGTCTGTCTGTGGTATCGTAGCTCCTAAACGAATGGATCGATTTTATGTTTTTTTTGTTTGAAAGCCGACGTGATCGAGATGATTCTTAGCTATAATTTATGAAGATCTGTTCAAGCGTTTGAATATCATCAGCTCATTTCCTACTTTATTTACATCAGATATAAAGTACTTGTGCTCGTAAGAAGTCTCAATGAGAGTGGTCTATTAGAATTAGTCCACGAGTGATTTAAAAAGAATGAAATAAAAATATTTTTTTCATGTAAAACCCGACACAAAAAAAGTTTCGCTTCGAGGGATCCCTAAATAAAATAAGAACCTGAATACAAATAAAAATAAGATTGATAATGATAAAGCATTAGCGGTCCCCCGGACTAAATATTAATAGATACTTTTAATGAAGTTGAAAGGCCAAGAACGAATTTATTTTTGGTTATTATTGTTTCGTTATTTAAAAAAAAATTATTGAAATACTATTTGTTGGCTTTGAAGCAAATAAGATTAATTGTTATAAAAAATTTGAAATGTTATGAAAAATTGTTGTAAAAAAAACAGTTGCACTCACAAGGTCTTCCCATTGAAAGGGGAGTATATAAAGTTTATCTATGCAGAAACCGTGAAAACAATTCATAACGACAAAACCAATTATTTAGACCTTCATACAAGTCACTTACAATACAATACCGCATATACAATGCACAGCAAAAAAAACTACTTCCCTAAAAAAATCCTTGCTTTTGAATTGAAAACAGGAAGTAAATGATAGAATTCAACAAAATTATAAGCACAAGTATGTAAGTAATTTTAGGTTTAACTTATCAAAATGATCTATACAGATAAATAAAATTGAAGTGTCTATTTCTAATATCAAAATAAAAATATATTCACAATAATTATACGAAAAACACATTTTTTAATTTTTTTGTCTCTCTGTTCCGGCTAATCTCCGAAACAGCTAAACTAATTTTGACGGGACTTTCACTGGCAGATAGCTTACGTTATAAGGAGTAACTCAGACTACTTCAATTTTAGAAAAAGATTTAGGGTTCCGGTAAAAAATTTAAAACATACCTAGGGATGTACCCGAGCGACGCGGGGGTAAGTTCGCTAGTTCTAAAATAATTGAGAACACATTAAACGTATGTAAAGTAAACAGTAATTTTCTTTTACCCGTCCCATAAAAATCCATGCTAACTCTTCAAAAGGCATTTGAGACGAATTTTTTATACACTATAATGTCTACTTCACAAAAGTGCGAGGAAAATATGAAATGGCAAAACCTTTTTCGTATTGTAATATTTATAAATAAGGAAAACGTTGTAACTGCTCGTTTATTTTGAAAATGGATACTTTAATGGAGACCATTTTAATAATTTATGTTTAGCGATTTTAGTTTCTTTTACAAACCAATTAAAAGTAAGTACACGAGCAGTATTTACTGTAATAAATGTAAAAAGGTGACAAATTCTTTATTCTTTATTGCACTTAAAATATAATACAGAAAAAATTACAAAAATAAACATAGTTCACAAAGGTGGACTTATCTCTAAAAGAGATCTCTTCCAGTCAAGCTCTGAGTGTGGAAGAAGAGTCAGCGGGCAATATAGCGCAAAAAAACTAAATATATCAAGACTTAAAGGTAATATTAATCACATATACATACATACATATATACATATATTACTTATAAAAATATATAATACTATACTGTAGGAAATTAATTATAATAAAAAGGAAAGTTTAACAACGTTTATTGCCCGGTAATACTTTTTACAGTGACATGGAACATGACAAATTTAAATAGAAAAATAAATAGTAGGCACACAAGTTTACAAAGAGGTTGGAACTATTCATGTATAAAATTACAATTAAATATTTTATGTTTACTATTCCAACATCCTCCCTTAAACATAAATCAACCCCATCTTGGAAGCACAATAATTCAATTTTGAATATGCCGTTGCTTTGGTGAGTGCATCAGGTACCATCATGTTCGTCTGTATATACTTCACATTAATGACCCCTCCAACAACTTTATCACGTACATAGTGGTGCCTCACATCAATATGTTTAGTCCTTGGATGATAGCCATCGGAGCCTGAAAGTTTTATAGAACTTTGATTATCACTGTAGATGATCATTGCCTCATTCTTGAGCAAAGGCCAAAAACTTTCTTGAAGTTGTTTCAGCCACATAGCCTCTTGTACACATGAAGACAAAGACATATACTCTGCTTCGGTTGTAGACAGAGCAACAGTAGGCTGGCGTTTAGAATTCCAGCTGATTGTTCCTCCCTGAAACAGGAATACGTAGCCAGTACAGGAACGTCTGTCATCCTCCGAGCTTGCGCAGTCTGCATCACAGAAGCCATGAGTCATATTCTCCTCCGAATTTTGTTTATAACTCAATCTATACTCTTCAGTGCCTTTTAAGTAGCGCATAACTCGCTTCAGGGCTATCCAGTGTGACATTTCAGGTTTGTTATTGTATTTACTTAACATATTTATAACAAAACTTATATCTGGCCTGGTAATTTTTGATATATACAATAAGCAACCAATAATCTCTTGATAAGGGATTTCATGTAAGATACACAATTCGTCAGATTTTTCTTTAAATTTTGTGTTAGCATCTATTGGAGTCTTAACACTTTTACAATCTGACATCCCATATTTATGTAACACTTCTTGTATATATTTCTTTTGATCTAAATATATAACTCCTTTCTTCCTGTCTCTCTCTATATGTATACCAATACAATATTTTATATCTCCCAGGTCCTTTATTTTAAATTGTTTTTGAAGTTCTTCCTTAACATATTTTTTTGTGTCCATATTATTTGTAAATAAAATTAGGTCATCAACATATACAGCTAAAAAAAACATGTCATTGTTGTCCACAATTTTATAATAGATACAAGGATCTAACTTGTTCTGTGATAGACCCATTCCTCTCAGCGTAGAACTAAGCTTCTTGTTCCATTGCCTACTGGCCTGTTTCAATCCATATAGAGATTTTCTCAGTCGACATACTTGTTTACCATTGTCATACAGTGGTGGTTGTAACATATATATCTCCTCCTCTATGTCGCCTTGAAGAAAGGCTGATACGGCGTCCATTTGACAAATGTCCAAATCAAATTTAACTGCCAAAGCAAACAAATATCTCAAAGAAGCATACCTTACAACCGTGTAATCTATCCCAGGTTTTTGTGAACAACCTTTAATCACAAGCCGTGCTTTATATTTTACTATTTCCCCATTTTCATTAGTCTTCCTCTTGAAAACCCATTTGCATGGTAAAGGACGTTTGTTATCTGGAAGAGTAGTAATTTCCCAAGTATTATTTTCTAATAAGGACTGATACTCCTCGTCCATTGCTGATTTCCAATGTTCAGCATCAGTGCCCGACAAGGCTTCTTCAACAGTTAGTGGATCTGAAATCTGTTGAACTCACATGAAATTATTGTGTTTCTTCTGAGATCTTAAAGTCATATTTGTTCTAAAAACATCATCGATACTGTCATCACTTGTACTGGGATGATAAGTTTCATCACTATTTGTTCTATTCAACACGCAACTATCGAAAGACGTGTCCGTACTCGAGTGTGACAAGGTATCATTTTGAGTTTCATTCTGTGAACTATCATCAGTGTTATCATTTACTGTATTTAGAGGGACATTGATAAACTGTTTGGCAGGTATGGGTTGCAGTGTGATATTATCATTCTCACTCATTGATTTTTCAATAAATATCGCATCCCTACTGATTACAATCTTTTTATTTACTGGATCATACAATCTGTAGCCCTTTGTATTGTCGCAATATCCCACAAACACTAATTCTCTTGATTTACGATCCCATTTAAGACGGTTTTGTTTTGGAATATGTACCATGGCCTTAGAACCAAAAATCTTTAAATGAGAAATGTTTGGTTTCTTACCGGTCCATTTTTCATAGGGAGTTACCTCATCCAAAACTCGTGATGGTGATCTGTTGATGACATAAGCTGCAGCGGTGACTGCTTCTGCCCAGAATTGTTTATGCAACTTTGCTTCAAATAACATACATTTTGCACGTTCCACCAACGTCCGGTTAACTCTCTCTGCTAACCCATTCTGCTCAGGCGTGTATGGAGTGCTGGTCTGATGTTTGATGCCGGAAGCTGCTAAAAAATCAGAGAATATTTTATTATTATATTCTTTTCCATTATCACTTCTTACTACTTTTATTTTCTTTTCTAATTCGTTTTTTACTTCTTCTTTAAATATTTTAAACACTGACTTAATATCCATTTTGTTCTTGAGAAAATATACATATGCTTTACGGGAATAGTCATCTATGAAGGTTATGAAGTATTTCGCACCACCAGCAGATGGCGTCTCCATCGGACCACACAGATCAGTATGTACTATTTCTAGTAATGCTTTTGCTCTTGAACCAGAATGTGGAAACGGTAATCGTGTTTGTTTTGCTTCACAACAGAGTATACAGACAACATCAACATTTTTATTAGTGATAGTTATACCCTCCGCACATAACTCTAACCTCTTTACATCAGCCAAATTTAAATGCCCCATTCTCTTATGCCATGTAATAATATCTGTCTTATTTTCGCATGAGACAGCATAAGCATTCCCAGTAACAGTATTAAGTTTGTACATATTATTTGTTAGAGTTGCATTTGCAATGAGAATCTTATTGGCATTGTATATATTGCAACCTATATCAGTGAATTCCACTTTACAGCCATTTTTGGTTAATTGACTAACAGATAACGGGTTTGCACTCAGCTCAGGAATATATAAAACATTTCTTACCTGGATAGGATATTTATCTTTGCAGTATATGGTCTGAATGTTTACTTTACCCATATTTTGCACGGAGATTGCATCATTATTAGCAACTGTTATATGCTGAATCGGAGATGGTTGTAAATCATACATCCAGTCAGAACGTTTTGTCATGTGCATGGTGGCACCTGAGTCAATGTACCAATCATCTTCATTTACATTGCTGTAAGCTGAAAAAACTGCTGAAAAAGTATTATGGTTAGATTTCTTCACTGTGCATTGATTTTTAAAATGTCCGTGTTTGTTGCAATTAAAGCAGCGTGGGCCTTTTCCTTTTGGCTTGGCATTCTTCTTATTAGAGGTATTCTTGTGCTTTGTGAAGAATGCAGAAGACTCGGAAACTTTAATCTCCTGTAAAAGTTTTGTTTTGACGAAGTCTGCCGATATTTTAATGCCGGAACTTTCCAGACCCATAATTATAGGTTTATAATTATCCGGTAAACCCGCCAGCATGAGTGTTCCCAACCATTGGTCATCTACGTCGAAACCGATATTTCGTAATTTGTATGCAGTACTCATAATTTTATTCACGTAGTCTTCGACGCTCGCGCAATTATCTAGCGATGTGTTTATTAAATCTCGCAATAAGCCGACTTTTCTTGATAACCCGGAGTCTTCGAAAGCATTTTGTAGGTTCGTCCAAACTTCTTTAGATGACTGTGCATTTTCGATATGGACGTAGTTTATTGGTTCCACCAACAAAATGATTTTTGACTTGGCTTTTGTATCTTTTTTTATGTCGACATCGGTGCCGGGATCGACACATTCCCATAAATCCTCATGTTCTAGATAAGATTTGACAGCAAACTTCCATGTCGAATAATTTTCCCGTCCAGCTAATTTCTCAATTTGTAAGTTAGACATAGCCATTGTACTCGGATTGACGTTCGACGAAATATTCGCAAATTACTAATATCAACGACTGTATAGTATTTTATAGCAGTAAATATTAAACTTTGAATCTTTTTAGGTATACGAGAGGGCCCATAACCTGTAGGAAATTAATTATAATAAAAGGGAAAGTTTAACAACGTTTATTGCCCGGTAATACTTTTTACAGTGACATGGAACATGACAAATTTAAATAGAAAAATAAATAGTAGGCACACAAGTTTACAAAGAGGTTGGAACTATTCATGTATAAAATTACAATTAAATATTTTATGTTTACTATTCCAACATATACATATATAATACCTAATGTAAAAACTCTACTTATACATACATTTCTTGTCAGTTAGAATAGGACTAATGCGACATTTTTGTAAATTGTTTGTGTGTGTACGTGCGTGTTTCTTGCTTTTTCACGCTAAAACGACACAATGTACGGTTCCCGTGGGATAGATTTATTTTTGTCTAGGGAGGAAATCGAAGCGAAGCGAGAGTGAGTCGCTAGTTACCTATAAGTGAAAGAATTTTTAAAATCAGATCAGTATCTAGTTTCAGAGTTATCCTACTTTCAAAGTCAAACATTCTATTTTCATAACAATGCTATAGAATATACACATATACTCGTAGATTCATAATACACTACAATTAGTCTAATAAAACTGTTGACACTTTTGTGTTAAAATAACGACTTAAAAGTGCTTGTAAAATTCTATTTTAATAAGTATTTGAGTTTGTTTGAATTTGAACGAGGTCATAGTTGTACAAGTTATATATTTTATTTTTTTTATTTTTTTACTAATTTAATGTTTACAAGCAATAATAATAATTGACGTAGGAGTATATGTTTGTTACTCACAACAGGATTTTGATGTATAAATATAGACTTAACCTAGATAACTCTAAGGCCTTATCACCTAGCAGCACCCGAGTCTAGAGTCGAAGCGAGTGTGAGTTGCTAGCAAATGATGATGTTCTCCTAGCCGATTCTGGCTACGGCAGCCAATCTCATTGAGATTAGCCAACTGCGCAGGAGATATTATAGTTCTCAAGTGTACGCGCAGACACAAGTGCACTTTCTATTCCTATCACTCTCATACTCCGGTGGGACGACCACTCGACACGACTGGTGAGAGTTAAGGCGCAGGACCGACGGCTTTACGTGCTCTCCGAGGCACGGGGGTGAAGCACCGCCTACTCCCCAACTCCGGGCTGTTACTGAGACTTACTATAGAGAAAGACTCAATAACTAAACTTGGCCCGACCCGGGATTCGAACCCAGGACCTCCGGGTGTGCAGCCGTACATGCTTGTCACTACACCACTGAGGCAGTAGAGGTAAAAAATACAGCCTTATCGAGAAATAGTTTGTTTTTAGTCAGTTAAACGAACATTCCATTTACTCGCAGTTCACGTGACAAAGGCTGGTCGGGTTTCAATGACATTACTGGAAAAAAGATCTGCATGAAAATGGAAATTGAGAAGCGACGCAATGGTTAGGATGAATAATATGTAAAGTTTTTGATAAAGGTTATAAAATCATCCCACTATTACAAATGTGCTAGTTTGATTAATTGTGTATGTTTCTCCTTCACGCTGATACGGTTGAACTAATTTGGATCAAGTTTAATACATAGATGGATTTATATAGTACTAGCATTGCCCGCGGCTCCGCCCGCGTTCAGATAACCGGAAACCAAATTCTTAGGCTTTACATCTTAATATACTCTTACATTGCATTTTTGTATCTTTTCTCAGAAATGAGATATTTTCCTGCGGTAAAAAGTATCCTATATGTTGACCCGGATAACCAGCTATGACCACACCAATTTCATCAAAATCCCTCCATTAGCTTTTCTGTGATGCGGTAACAGACAGACGGACGGACGGACGGACGGACAGACAGGCAGACAGACAGACAGATAAAAATTCTAAAAACTATAGATTCGGCCTCAGTATTGATAATAATGTCTATTTCAATGAGATTTTCCAAAAAATATTTAATGTACAGATCCGACTCAGAATTTTATTATATGTATATATTATGAATACAAAACTCATTTAGGGAAACACCGGAGTAGAACAAGTGTATGCCACTAGAACGTGTTCATTATTTAAAGTTAAAAGATTAACAAGTGATAAGAGGTTTTAACACAGCTTAGATATTTTAAAACATATTATATTTTTAAACTATAAGACCATGAAAACTGGAAACTAAAGTGCGTAACATTCGTACCGTGGGTTTTGTATAATTAGTACTATGTTTTGAATACTCTTTGAAACCTTACAAATACTATTGATTTTCTCGCAGTTTCGATTTCAGCAGAAAACCTTTGTATGTCCCAAATCAGTAGCTTTCTCATAAACTTAGAATACTAACTTATTAATGTCTTCCGAACCGGAACCTCACTAAAACTAACTACCTGCACAGAAGCTATAATACAAATGGACTTTCCATTCCTGTCCTTATAATACTCCGGTGGGACGACAATTCGACGGATCGGTGACAGAGGCGCAAACATACACGGGAGTGTAACGTCATCAGAATAAGTCAATAACTTGACTTGACCCGGGTCTCGAACCCAGGACCTCCGGATATGCAGCCGTACAACTAGGTGATTATTGTTTATACCAAAGTATCTACTTTAATACAAAAGGAAACTGATGTAATAACAATAAAAATCTTGTATAAGATATATGTATAACCAAAAACTTATTTGCTAAAGAAAAAAAATAAAACAATATAACAAAACAGTTAAGCACTTAAGTAATTAAAACCTAAATATTCTAAAACTTATCTATAATCAAATAACGAATTCTACCCATGTGTACGCAGCTTTATATAAAACTAAGTAGGCAATTTAAATATATGAAAGGCATCGATGCAGGTAGACCCGTTTGAGCCGAGCATCGAATTCACTACACGCGGTCAGGCGGATAATCCGGTTAGTGATGCGTTACTGCTCCCTTCGAACGAGCCTATGATCGTTTTTTTTCAGTTATAACAGAACTGTCGATAGAGAACTAATGAAGTATTATCAAGGCTATATTTATATAATATGGATTTTATTTCCATGGAATGTTTTAGGTCGGACACAGCCAAAAGAATGACAGAGATTTCTAGGTTCAAAGATTTTTGGAATATGCTTAGTATCAAATCAAATGTCAATCAAAAAATTAATTTTCTTTATATATTTGTCTCCTTGCCAGTCAAATGCTGGTGAGTAGACTTTACACGACTTTTGAAAGTTAATTAGGTTCTCTCAGAGGTTTGATTATACCCGCGGTTATACCTATACTATAATACTACATAGCAAGTTGTAATTCTATTGATAAATAATTACTCGCACATGAAGACCTCAGATATGTGGGAACCGAATTTGAACTCACTTTACTTTAGTTGCAACTGTTCCCAATGGACCAACAATAGTCTACTATTTTGTTCTGAATTTTTATTTCGATGAATCGATTAAATCAATAGATAAAACGTGAGTTTCCTATTTTAATAATTAGACGAGAAATAGAGACGGAGAAAGACAACAGCAAGCTAAATATAGTTTTAGCATAATAATATTTGATATCACTTAAAGAAATCTCTGAGATATTGTAAGTCTAAAACTGACTACATCAATCATCGTCACATTAAACTCGATGCCAATGTTCGGACATGCATAAATTATATTACACTAAGTTCTAACTTATCGTCGAAGTACATCTATTTGAAATGCTGTCAAAATTCGTACGTTAACAGTTTCGAGTGAACGAACTGTTATCATTGGAAAAATTAAAATCTTTTTAAAAAAGAATTTATTTATTAACACTAATTAATTTATAATATAATTAATGTAGGACAACTTAGACGTGAGAAATTCGGCAAGTGTTAATGGTTCCGCGATCAGATCCGAACTGAGCTTGAACTTTTCTATGGGATAAATCTATGGAGTTAAAGATGCTGATGAATCACTTACTCATTATTAATCCCTACAGTACAGGGATGTAACAGCCCCCCTGATAAGAGGAAACTTACATTTTAATGCTAAGTTTCAGGCAATTATCCTGAGTCTTGGAACTGGTATTTCCTCTGTTTCCTGACTAGTCCGATTGTTGCATCGGGATTTCTAATATCTTTTGATTTAAAGTTAAAACAATTGCCAAATTTCTGATAAATTTTAAAACATATAAAAATTAAAATGAAAACAATTATACAGTATGTAAGTATAGGATAATGTGAATCGTACTTGACAAGTGGATTAGGCTCATTTAATATTTTATCGATATCTGTCATAAATTGGTCATTTGCGACATTTGTAAGTTTTTCCAAATTTGCTTCAATTAATTTTATTGGTTTCAATTTTGGTTCTTGAGATTTAAATTTCATTTCATCACAGCAAGGGTCGTTAATTAAGTTAAAATCTGACGTTACAGGTTTTACAGTTATATTAAAGTTATTTCTACTTGAAAATTCTTTATTTCTGCAGAAGGCTTTACAGCTTGGCGGTGAATTCATTATGCCAGTACCTAATAATTTAAAATCTGATATTTGCCCTTGACATTCAACAGTGAGTTTAATAGGATCGGTCTCAACAAATAACCATCTATTACCAGTTAGTTCTTGCCAGATATCGATTTTTCCATGAATTATTTTAGTTTTACACTGCTGAGGTAATTTATCTAACACATTACATAAAATTTCTGTTTCACAAGTAGGGATATTTTGAACTGAATATGCATTCAATTTGTTACAAATATGAATATCATTAATAATATTAACACAATCTCTTAAATCATTAAGATATATATATGTTGTCTTATCTCTACTTATAGCTATGTAATTACAATTTGGAATCACCATCGCATAGGAATAAGGATGGTTTTTGTCGTGTGGAATCGGTACAGGTATAGTTTTATACAAACTGTATTCTATTCTAGTAACTAAGGGTATCTTAATTACAAATACAATTTCCTTATTTACGTAGTAGCATGACAGTTGCGCTAAGTTAATCAAAGAATGTATACTATTTAGACTTAAACTTAAAGGTAATTCTAAATTATTATCTAAATTTTTAACATTATGAGATAATTCTTCGTAGAGTTGTGTTGGTGTAATAACAGATGGGTGAATCGAGTGGCTTTTTGTAAACATAATAGAGTCGATGACATTCTCGATTCTAAATGATAGAGTAAATAAACTAGAAGATAACTCATTATAAATTTCGTTCATTTTCGATTCTACATATAGTATTGATGTTGTATTGGATAGGCCGTTAACACCAATATTTAAGGATTCAATAGCGGTATTCAAACGGGCTTCGTTGATTTTAATAGCTTTTAAGGTTTCGTTATGATTATTTATGGCTGCATTTGTCATCAGAATTTTATCTTTAACAAGAGAAGCAAGTTTTTTATTATTATCATCTAAAGTTTGAATGGCATTATTGTATCTGATTGCGTCATTCTCATCCATTGTTCCTATTATCTGTTTAAATGCGGACCCAATTCCAGCAAACCACGCAGATCTTTTATCTCTATCCGAAATCAAATGAGATATAGCACTATAATCTCTTAGAATACTGTCAAGACGCGGCACCAAAGGTAACAAATAATTATGACATTTAGAATTATTGTTATATTCACTCTGTTGACAGAAAAATCTAGCGGTTCCTAAGATGATTTTTATATTATCAATGTGAGGTTTTATGTAACTAATGTCAATGGGAATTAATACATGAAGGTAATCATCCGTGATTTTAATAGAACCCGCTGGGTCGAAACAGATTCCGGGACTTTCGTTTATCTGTTCTATAATATTTGATGCGACAACGAAGTTAATCGCCGTGGTAATTCTGAAATATGACAGAATCTAGTTTTATTATCTATGCTACGTCTAAATAACTACATCTACGCTTAAGTAACAATTAGTTTGAAATGAATCAATAAAATTCAATAAAAATAAAATGTAAAATATAAAATCTTATGATAAAATATGTTTATTCGGAATTAGTTTCCGCTAGTTTGAGCTCATCGTAATGATACTTTACGTGTCGACGATTTATTAGTAATGTTAATGTGTTGTTTCCGTTTATTCGGACAACTTTAAAGGGACCTTTCCATATGGGTGATAAGGCCTTACGGAGCCGTAAGTGATTTTTCACATACACCATATCACCTACTTTATACTTAATGGGCTTAGTTCCTTTATCATAGTATGATTTGGAAATCGATTTTGATTTTAATATGTTCCCTAGAGCCTTTTCTCTAGAAAGCTTTAAACGTTGTTGTAGAACACGTACATAGCTATTATTTGTCGGTTCTAAGGAAGTATCGTAAATAGAGGACGGGATAAAGGGCTTATGGCCAAAAACTAATTCATATGGGGTAAAATTTGTTGTTGAGTGAACTGTAGTATTATACGTGAGCATTGCAGTGAAAACATACCTTGGCCAATTATCTTGGTGTTCATTTATAAAGGACTTAAGATACTCCTTTAGGGTGGAGTGACTACGTTCAAGAGCACCCTGAGTTTGTGGGTGATAAGGACTGAACCAAAGTTGTTTAATTTTGAGAAAAGTGCACGTTTGTTTAAATAATTCAGCCGTGAAGTTTGTACCCTGGTCTGTTAAGATAGATTTCGGTGTGCCAAATTGACAGATGAAGTGGATAAGGCACTCGGCAGATTCCTCAGCCGTGGCGTTGGGTAAGGGATATGCAGCTGAATATTTTGTAAGGTCATCCTGTAGTGTAAGTATAAATTTATATTTAGAAGGTCCGGCCTCCGGGAGAGGGCCAACGAGATCTAGCGCGACACGTTCAAAGGGTTGTGTAGATGTACTCGTAATCTGCATAGGAGCTCGGTTAACTTTACGCAGGGCTTTATTGGTTTGGCATAATTCACATTTGCGGACATAATTTTCGACGTCACTGCGCATGTTTCGCCAGTAATATCGTTCTTGGATTCTATTTAACATTCTATTAGAACCTAGATGACCCGAGATAGGGATATCATGGTTCTCTTTTAAGATTTTATTTAATTCAGTCATCGTTGGATATATAATGGAATTTTTATAAATGTGGATAATTATGTTTGTATTGTGGAATAGGTACGTAATTATGTTATATATTTTTGTAAATGTATGTACATCAAAAGGATTGCGAAAATCAGTTATACTAAATTCTGTAACGTTGTTTGCAATAAATTCGGTTTTTAGATTAATTAAGCTTTTAAAGATATCTTCATAAGTATTCTTTTCATAATGGTATACTTTAACGAATAATAAATAATAATTTGTATTGTCCTTCTGAAATGTTACAAATGAGTGTAAGGTTCTTTCTTTAGATAGAAATTCTGTGGACTCCGATAAGTTACCAATAATATCTGCAACGTAATGATTTGATTCGTCGAGGTCAATAGAAGTAGGTATGACTACATGTTTAATTTTTGTTTTTAATAGACTTTCGTTATGTTCTTCAATTTTAGTATCAAATTTTATTAATTTATTATTTAAAGTTTTCATGCATTTAGAGTATGTGTCATCGTTGCTGACGTTACTATCGACAGATGGCGGAGTGGGAATATTAAAATCCTCCGGCAGTTCTAAATCTTCAGGGAGTACAAAGTCATCTGGTAAGTCAAGGTTGTCAGGTAAATCAAGGTTGTCAGGTAAATCAATAGTTTCAGGTAAGTTTTCAAGTCTATTAGAATCAGCTGTAGGATTTTGATCATTTTGTTCTTGTACAGGGTTAACTGGATATCTCGAGAGTGCATCTGCGTTTGAATTCATTTTATCCTTTTTATATTGAATTTCATAGTCGTATTCTTCTAATTTTAGACGCCAACGTACTAACCTCGATCCGGGGTCTTTGCAGTTAAAAAGCCAATTCAGAGGCTTATGATCTGTGATTACCGTAAACCGACGACCAAACAGATAGGGACGGAAGGTCTTTGTGCCGTAGACGATTGCTAAACATTCTTTTTCGGTAACACTGTAATTACATTCTGCCTTATTTAATGTTCGGGATGCGTAAGCGATGGGTCTATCTTTACCTATATCGCCTTGTGAGAGAACGGCTGAGATGGCATAATTAGATGCATCACAAGTTAAAAGGAACGGTTTTGTAAAATCTGGATATATAAGAATCGGAGCTGTGACTAGTTTTTCTTTAAGTTGTTCAAAAGCATATTGTTGACTATTTGTCCAATTAAAAGGAACATCTTTCTTGAGGAGATTTGTTAATGATTTAGCATATTTTGAAAACTCTGGAATAAAACGACGATAGTAAGAAGCTAAGCCAAGGAAAGACTTGATAACTTTAGGACATTGCGGTACAGGGAACTGCATGACAGCTTTAATTTTATCAGGATTAGGTTTAACTCCTTTGTCACTAATTATGTGACCTAAGTATGCGACTTCTTTGCGAAGGAACTCGCATTTATCGGGTTGTAGTTTGAGGTTAAAGTTTCTTAATCTTTCGAAAATTAGATGTAGTTTCTCGACATGGGAAGACAGGTCGTGAGAGTAGACAACGATATCATCTAGGTACACAAAACAATGTATACCCTGTAACCCAGATAGGACAGTGTTCATTGTTCTCTGGAATGTTGCAGGAGCATTTTTAAGACCAAAGGGCATTCGATTAAATTCAAAATGACCTTGTGGTACACTAAATGCTGTTTTGGGTGCATCTTTAGGGTTCATATTTATTTGGTGAAACCCGGACGCTAAGTCTAGCGTCGAAAAATATTTACTTTGGCCTAATTGGTCTAATATTTCGCTAATTTGAGGGATAGGATAACTTTCTCAGATCGTTATATCATTAAGTTTTCTATAATCTATTACAATCCTCCATTTTCTTTGGCCAGATGAATCTAATTTCTTTGGTACAATCCAAATAGGTGATGACCATGGAGATTTTGAAGGTCGGATAATGTTTTGGCTTAACATTTTTGTTATTTGAGACTTTACTTCTTCTTTATGTACTTCCGGGAATCTATAAGATTTGACACTAATCGGTTGCGAAGTTGTTGTTTGAATTTCGTGTTGGACGACTTCTGTTGAAGTCAGTTCATCGTCTGGTAAATGGAATATATCGGCATATTGATTACAAATTTCTTTTAGGTTATCGATTTCTTCGTTATTTAAGTGTGATGTTTGAAGGAGTTGGAATAATTGTAAGCTTCTTTTAATACTATTAGTTCCTATTTGACCTTGTCTTCTGTGTCCTAATTCGGTATAATCAATTGGGGATAATGTGAATAATAAATTCGAATTTATATGTATAGGTTCATTTGATACATTAAGTACTGTTAGGTTAATTCTATTATTATTTTTTAATTTTACTATACAATTAGATACAAGCAATGAGTCCGAAATGTGTTGGTCAAATATTATCCCTTCTTTCATTTCAGGATTTTTAACAGAGCATTCAATTACTGTTTCTGTCCGAGGCATAATAGTATAGGAAGGTTCATTAAATGATAACTTAATATTGCTATCTTCTATTTCTAGGGACTTTGAGTCATAATTAATACTACAGGCATGTTGTATGAAAAAGTCATTGCCTATTATACCGTCATAAGGTAAGTTAATGCTATCAAAGACATGGAATTTATGTATTATTTGTAAGTCTTGAGAGAATTGTAGTTTTAAATTAAGGTAACCTAAACTTTTTATAGGACTATCACCTTTTGAGTCTATACCCTTTACCTTGACATCGGTATCGCATAGCTGTGTTGGATTGGTTAAGCAATCATTTTTTAAGATGCAAAGGGATGCTCCAGAGTCTACGAGAAAGGTAAGTGGATTTTTATTAGCAGATGTTTGGACTACGACGTAAGGTAAATACTTTCTTTTGGTATTAATTTCGTAAATTTGTTCAATTTCAGAATTTTTTTCACAAGGAAGGCCACGAGTTTGGGGCTGATTACCCTGTCCATGGGCCTGTGTAGAAGAAAGACCACGAGTTTGGGGCTGACTACCCTGTCCATGGGCCTTTTTGAAGGAATGACCGTGAGTTTGGGGCTGGTTACCCTGTCCATTGGTCTTTTGGAAGGAATGACCGTGAGTTTGGGGCTGATTACCCTGTCCATTGGTCTTTTGGAAGGAATGACCGTGAGTTTGGGGCTGGTTACCCTGTCCATTGGTCCTTTTAAAGGAAAGACTGTGAGTTTGGGGCTGGTTACCCTGTCCATTGGTCCTTTTAAAGGAAAGACCGTGAGTTTGGGGCTGGTTACCCTGTCCATTGGTCCTTTTAAAGGAAAGACCGTGAGTTTGGGGCTGGTTACCCTGTCCATTGGTCTTTTTAAAGGAAAGACCGTGAGTTTGGGGCTGGTTACCCTGTCCATTGGTCCTTAATTTAGCGTGAGTATCGACTTTAGTAGGAAGAGACTGACCCGTGCGATACTTATACGGGGCAGTAATTAGTTTAAATTTTTATCCGTTTCATACTCACCTTCAATTTCGTCATTTTCTGCATAATTTATGCGGGGACCTGGTTTATAATCATTCGCTTTTGAAGTTGATTGGTAAGGTGTAAATGTTCTAGTAGGTCCATTCGAATATTTTTTGTTATTATATTCGCGGAGCCTACAATTATCTAAGGTATGACCGATTTTCCTACAATACCTGCAAAACGGCGCTTCTTTAGAAGGGGAAGGGGCATATTGATTTTTGGCATTATTAATATTATTATTTGATCGGAGTCTGTCATTAAAGTCATTTCTTTTAGGGATAGTTTCATTGGATTTTTGTTTGAAATTATTGCGGGAAGAGAACTGTTGGATTTTCTCCTCCGATATGGCACAGTTTATAGCATCATTTAGATTCTTAGGGTCTCTACACCTTACTAGGTTGGAAATGCGGGGATGTAAACCTAGTGTGAAAGTATGAAGGGCAAGGTCCTCCATAGCTGCTAACCTACCCGCTAGCTCCATTTTCTTAGAATTAGAAACCGTGACCTCAGTTAATAATTTCTGCAAGCAAGTTTCTACCCTAAGGGAGAACTGGCTAACAGTTTCTAGATTGCCTTGTCTACAGTCTTGTAATTCTGTGAGAAGGTGGGCGTAATGTTTACGCTCACCGAATTGGGTTTTAAGAAATTCTTTTAAAGATGCCCAGGAATCGAAGTCTTTTATGGAACAAGCTGTTTCAGCTTTACCCTCTAATTGACTAAGGATGTATTTTAGAATTAAATCTTCTTGTCGTAGAGATGCCAAGGAGATTGCGCTGTCGCAATTCCTTAAAAAGGCAGTAAGTTTATCGCGGTCACCGGTAAAAGGTTTTATAAATTTTAATATAGTATTTAATGGGATTTCTTCTTCTTCTACTCGAGTCTCTCTCAATTCCTTTTTGGAATCTGATTTCGACATTTTGAACAAAACAAACAACAAAAAAAATGTAAAAAAAATATATATATATATGAAAAATAAAATTAAGAGTAGACGAAACCTGTAAATAGGAGTAGTATAGTATTCTAAGGTATTATAATACAAATGAAATCGATACGCTACGGATGCGATAATAGTTATGAGAAATAATTGATAAGAATGACTGCGTTGAATTATATTGAATTACAATTAGGTTTCAATTTAATAAATATTAACAAATTAAATTATAAGATGCCTTAATATTTCTATAAACGTGTAAATTATGACTACACATATAAAAGGTTTTTTTTTTTTTTTCACTGGAAATTGTTCACGATAATTACTGGATCAATAAAATGAAATAGTTTGACTCACAGGAATAGTTTCACACACTTCATCTTTGATTTAACTGGAACCTGGGTTTAACAACTGGACTCGGTGTCCGGATGCCGTCGGGATGTCACGTTGATTAGGTCGGTGCTGGATACAGAGCTGCGTCAGGCGTGTATGCCTCAACAGCTAGATACCGCTTACTGCACAATGGACTCTCTTCGTGATTCAGGATACCGGGATTTTTCCGGTTTAGAATGGTCAATGCTGTGACCTTGGGTTGAGTTCGGATCGGGAACTTGACACTGGATTATGACATTGGATTTAGACACTCACTCACTCACTCACTTGCACGTTTTTATTTTATTGGGATCCTTATTTATTAGGCACTATGGAATGTTTTCGGGATCCCACCGCTGCCACCAAATGTTATCATTGGAAAAATTAAAATCTTTTTAAAAAAGAATTTATTTATTAACACTAATTAATTTATAATATAATTAATGTAGGACAACTTAGACGTGAGAAATTCGGCAAGTGTTAATGGTTCCGCGATCAGATCCGAACTGAGCTTGAACTTTTCTATGGGATAAATCTATGGAGTTAAAGATGCTGATGAATCACTTACTCATTATTAATCCCTACAGTACAGGGATGTAACAGAACGCAAGCAGCAAAACTTATTTATCTACGAGTATTGTCACAATTTCTGGTAAACAAAATGATGCAAGTTTTATACTTTACGGAAAATGTAACTTCTAGTTTTGCTACAAACCTACATATGGCACTACGCTCGCTTTGTGCTTTGTAAAATAGAAAAGAAACTTTATGGTTAGATATGTATCTGAAAAGTTCATAAGGTAGTCTAAAATGTTATGTAAAAAGACGTAAATGTCAATTTTAGTACAGATATTTGGACTTTTACTTGGAAAATTTTCCAGATGTTATACCGATTAGTTTGTATAGATTTTGAAATGTCCTCTTAAACAATCTAAATATATCAATAGGCAAAGACAAAACAGTTCAGGGCATTTTCATTTCAACTTTCAACTCCTCTGTTTGTCATTTCTTTTTTCTTTTCTTTTTGTTTTTTTGGAAATAGTTTTCTTTTTTATAACGATTATAGTCGAATATCGACCACTAGATGAAGACAAGTTTTATATAATTCCTTAAAATCCTAGCAGATCAACTGGATCACTCACTTACACAAATTTTCTAGTTACATAGCATTGTAAAATAGTATATCAATATACCACCCCCTGATGTTTTACCCAATTGTATATTCCAGGAACAAATTTACTATCTTCAAAATGCAGGTACTGTGCCTTACCCAAACTTTATAGATATCAGTTCAGCATACAAGCTATTACGAAGTAAATGATTAAATAATTGAGGTATTAATTCAGGTCTAAATTATTTCTAAGCCCCATTAAATTACTAAACCATCCATGTCATACCTATTCTAAATATTTGTCATGCATAGCGTCAAAGAAACATGAATACGCGTCAAAGCTCCTAAGAGCAAACAACCAGCAATCACAGACCACGGCCCGCCTTTGTTTACAATTACTATATATCGATTTTGCAGGGTTCATTGGTAAATAGAAATGTTATTCTCCAAGACGAGGCAATACCATAGAAGCGTCAACAAGCCTGTACGTGTTGTCTGATTTCTGTGGATTTTGCTTTCTAGCTCGGTCACCTTGGTATCGCTACTAATTAGTACTAAAATATGAAGTGGAAATGTATGTATGTATGTATGGAAAAATAGGGCAATTCTACATAATTTTGTATTTATAACAATTTGTTGAGTTTGTAAAACTTTTTGAATATATTTTTTTATTAATTTATCTGAAAAAACAACGGCATATACGGCAGTATAAAGTAGAACATGCAATAAAAGCAAAGGCAGATGGGCATCATGCCGTATTCCACCACGCTAGTCATGTGCGAGTTGGCAGAATTCACACATTTTTTTAGAACTAGTTAGATTCTATAAGGTATGCTGATTTCATCACGATGATTCCCTTAATCTTATGGCGACCAGTAAATAACACCATAAAAATTACACCACCCGAATGCAGCCACGGCATGTATATGAGTATCTCCTGCTGGAAAAAAATGCGAAAATAGAATGAGAAAAATTCTGGTGCGCAGTGTAAACAATACGACCTACATATTTTCATAAATTCATTATATGAAATCGTGACTCGCCTATCGTTTTCTCTCGTCTGTTCTACAAAGCGTATTGGTTCCCAATATTCATGAACGTCCAATACAAATGTATTTGTAACTTCTGTGGTTTTGTGCACAAGTTTATTTTCAAGTAGTTTGTTTTAATTAAATTACTTTCCGCTCATGAGCTGTTGATAACACTTTCGCTTACATAAAGTCTCACAGTTCTATTTTTTTTTTAATTATAGGTACCTTTGAAACCTTCTTACATTATTATATTAAAACCTGACATTTCAAAATAATCTTTTTTTTTTAAATAAGTAATATAATATAGATTGTAATAATCTATACCTACATATAATAAAATTGTAACTAAACCGAATCTGTACATTAAATATGTTTTTGGAAAATCTTATTGAAATAGACATTATCATCGATATAAAGGCCTAATCTATAGTTTTTAGAATGTTTGTCTGTATATCTGTCTGTTACCGCATCACGGAAAAACCACTGGATGGATTTTGATGAAATTTGGTATAGTGATAGCTAGTTATTAGGGTCAACATAAAGGATACATTTTACCGCGGGAAAATATTTAATTTCTGAGAAAATATACAAAAACTTCATTGTAAGAGTATACTAATATGTAGGTAAAACCTAAGAATTTGGTTTTGGTAATCTGAACGCGGGCGAAGCCGCGGGCAAAGCTAGTATAGTATATTAATATAGACAAATCGATCACACACAAAGAGTCTCTTTCCCATTATAATAATATTTTAAAAGTAGTTTTATTTACTAGTCAAAACTAAACAAAAAAACTTTTTAACAAAAAAATAAAAACCGACTTCAAACAAAAGCACTAAAAAGTAAAAAATAACTGATTGGTAGTTTTCATTTACTATACATACCTAATCAAATATTTTCGAAGTCGGTGTGCTTTGCTTTGTATGGGCTGGCACCGATTTCGAAAATATTTGATTAGGTATGTATTTAATAGGTAGGCTTTAATTACTTAGCCAAAGCACACCGACTTCGAAAATATTTGATTAGGTATGTATAGTAAATGAAAACTACCAATCAGTTATTTTTTACTTTTTAGTGCTTTTGTTTGAAGTCGGTTTTTATTTTTTTGTTAAAAAGTTTTTATTTTCCCCTTTTTAGTGTAGACAGTAGTAGCAAAGTAAGGATTCTAACGTGTTAGGCTTGTCAAATCAAACAAAATAAGCCCAAACTCAAAGTAACTACTATTAGCCGTTGAAGAGTTCCACCTATCCACCTTCTGGCTTTGCCATCAGATCAGGTCAACAACACCGAACCACTGTACTATCAACGGAAATAGAAATACTTGCAAAGTTTCAAGTCAATATGACAATTAGAAGTAGGTTAAATTCATCATTAGTTGTTTTTCCACCCTTAGGGGTGGTATTTTTTTTTTTGAAATTTGAATGGGGCCAATCTGGAAGTATACCCTTTCAAACAAAACAAAAAATGTCCAAATCGGTTAATAAATGACGGAGTTCTGAGGTAACAAACATAAAAAAAAAAAACATACAGTCGAATTGAGAACCTCCTCCTTTTTGAAGTCGGTTGAAAATGGAGAGAAATTGTCTTTAAAAATATTTTACTTGGTCTGGCACTTAAAAATTCCCTGAGGGCACACAGGGTAAGTGGCACATAGCTTCAAATATTGAATGTACCTACTACATTCATATATGATTTCATTAAAAAAAAATTTGTTTGTTCTGTTCTTTGAAAACACACATTGTATGTTTAAGTTAAGCATCTCACGTTTACATTGTTAGTTTTTGAGTAGAATTACTCCAAAAAGTTACAGCAGAATATAAAAAAATGAAAAGAAGTTCCAGTTACGATACATTTAAAACATTGACATATATACTATTTGGTTAGTCTTTTAAAAAATGTAATCAACCAAATGTTCATCCAAGGAATAGACAGAGAGAGTGTCATAGAACTAAACATGAAGCCAAACAATATTTTTTTAAATAGTATACAAATATATAGATATGTAATTGAATGTTAATTAATAAAAATAACTAAGGGATTAAAATATCTACTATAATGCTATCTCTCTTTCAAGGAGAAGAGAACAAATGCTTAAAAAATATAAGAGAATATACTATTATTTTTATTATGTAAATTAACGACTAATACCTATATAAAATTTTCCTTATAGGTACTTTAAAAAAGCAAACGATGTATGGCGAAGTCGAGAATGAACTAGTAGCATAAACAGTAAATCACGCTACAATATTTTACTTTGTCATTTTTTGCGGGGTCTGTCTAGATATTGTTTTTATAATTGTTTAGTCTGAGGATAAAGCACAGATATTTTCTACATTTTAATCATATTCATCCAAAAACAAACTCAAAAAGCATTTTAATTCTTTAGCAATTTTATAGGTACTTAAGGCGCTTACTCTAAATTATTCTAATTTAAACCTTACAGGACAAAAATAAAATTTAAATTTAAAATTTAAGTCTTATGGATCGGTGTCATGTTTTTCATTTTCTTTCGCCAGTAATGAGACTTAGATCATAATTAGAAGACTATGTCAGAAGTTTGCTTAAGAAGAAACCAGTTTTCCTAACCGTAATAAGCCCGAGATATTGTGTTTGCTATTTCTTTATATCAGGCATTATTTTTAAATAACTACTACTTTATTCTACTAACCTTATGTAGAATGACGTCACCCTCTTAATTGTATCAAGTTATTGCTATATTTAGATGAGAAATCTGAGTAACAAGTGGATTAATTTCAATATTGGCGAAAGAAAATAATAATAAATAATAATAAATATGTTGGAACATTAACACACAACACCATCTAGTTCCATGGTAAGCTACGAGGCCTGTGTTATGGATACCAGATAGTTGATACACTACACATATATAACTTTTAATAATATATGTACATACATATGATAGATATATACACCCATGACTGGAGTACAAACATTTTTTTTTTAAACTACTAACATTCGCGCTCACTACACGAATGAATGCCCTCAGCGGGATTCGAAACCACGACTGCTGGCACAGCAAGTAGTAAGGTCACTAGAAACTGACCCAAGGGGTCATCCTGATTCCTAAAAGTTGGATACCCTTTCATAGGATCAATACAAGGAAAGGGAATTTTGTAGTAAATATATTTTAATGTTAGCTAAACGTCGTAACGAGACCGCAATGTACATACAGACGTATGTTTACATAATTCAACTCGCATCAACAAGTGAAACTTCATGTACAACTTACTCTATTTATATTTAATTATGTAAAGATCGCGGTTTTGAAATACAATAACGACTATATTGATTTTACATGACTCTCTTTGTCACGCCAGTCCGGCACTATGCCAAGACTGCATAATGAACATACATACATACATACATATATATATATATATATATATGTGTGTGTGTTCATTATGCATATATATATATATATATATATATTTACAGTTATATATATATTATGTTTAGTATATCAACTATCTGGTATCCATAACACAAGCCTCGTAGCTTACCATGGAATTACCTAGGTGGTGCTGTGTGTTAATGTCCCAACATATTTATTTATTTAATGAAATAAAAAAACAGGCTCTTACACGCGACTTTGTATACTAAGTCTAATTTCTCTATGAACTTATAATAATAACTAAACCTCATCGGCCATATTACAAAACGGCTAAGTAAAAAATGAAACAATTGATCTTTTTTAATCATATAAATATCATTTTTAATTTGGTGAAGTTTTAATTTATCGTATGGAAACCTTGGTTATTTCTAACTTCTGCGGTTTTGTACTCGAGTTGATTTTGAACAAGTTGTTTCTGATTAAATTACTTTGCGCTCATGAGTTGTGAAAACTTTCGTTTACATAAAACCACATTGTTATTTTTTTGAAATAACAAGAATTTTACATAGAAACGTACATATTAATGTTTTATTTTAACCTGTGGATTGCGACGGTGACTTCACCAGACACCAATTTACAAGCAAGGCTAATATTGAATATTTTCCCTTCTCATTATATCGATCAGATGTACTGTACTTGGCGCGCCAGTTAGGCAGTTTGCCAAACAAATATAATGCAGACAGTAAATTGGACTAGGAAGGCTTAAAACATTTGGAATATCGCTAATATTATTACATTTTTTGTATAAACGAATGTTCGCCAAGTGGTTGAAATTCGACAGTAATCATTATATGCTAATATTATAAAGAGGTAAAATTTGTGAGTTTGTGACGTTGTAGGGGGTAATCTCTGGATCTACTGAACCGATTTAGATGAAATTTGGTATAAAGATAGTTTGAGACCATGGGAAGGACATAGGTTATATTTTATCCCAGAAATCATCCCTTAAGGGGGTGAAAATGCTGAAGAAAATTGTATGGGGAATCAACCTAGTTGGAAATATTAGGAAAACATTATACATGAATAGAATTTACCTATCTATATAAAAAATATTATAGGCTTTTTTTATCGAACAATTATACTGTAATTTGTGTTTAATTATCTATTATTATAATTTAATAACAATTTACTTATTTTTTTAAACTTCAAAAAATTGCAGCATCCCCAAACAAATATTTTTATTGAAAAATGTGCCGTACATTGGTACTATTTCATTTTTCTTCCAAATTAAAGAAGTGTACTATGGCTTGATCCCCCCGCATTAAAGGGAGGCCCAGCAGTGGAAACGTCCCAAAAGGGCTGAATTATTATTACTTATTAATATGTAATTTTGTGAGTAGACACCGTCTGTAATAACTATATAGGTACTTTTAATAAGCCCAAAATGAGCTCTGTAAAGCATTCGAAACATCGTCAACTAAAAATCAAAACAAATCCGCGAAAAAAATCGAAAAAATAGTTTTATTTAAATTGTTGTTTTAAAAAGTTTTTATATAAGAACAGTTAAATAAGAAAATTTGTAGTACATTTACCTCGATATATACCTATATCAAATTGATCTCAAGCTATTCAATTTGCAAGTTTTTGCAGGGAAAGATATTTCAGCGTGGTATCTACCAATCTACCAACTTATTTCATTATTTAACTAAAACTTATATTAGTTTGCAGCGAACGAACCGAAAGGTAACTAAAATAAAACTATATAATTTTGTCTTCACATAACAATAAAAATGTACTGCGGTTGAACTGTAGGTGTTTAAAATGTATATTTTAAATATTTTACAGAAACCAAATATAGTTTTTTTAGAACTCTTGTTTGTGGGAAAGCCATTTGTATCCAAATTTTAGATAGGTTGTATGAAAATACATTGTTAAAACCAAAGAAAATTATAAGAAACCTTATTACCTGGTCAGAAAAAATATTAATTAAATAAAACACATCTAAAACTTTGACCTTTTTATTTATCATAATATGTATAGATTTAATTATCATCCACAAGCCATTAAGACAGCGTTGTTTAATGTCACAGTGCATGTTATCGTATCAGATCTGAAAACCCGTTTATATTTCTTTTATAAATACTTTTTACTAAAAAGTTATGCTGTCTACATCACCTACATAAAAAGAAATTATTTAATTTTGGGTGTCAACTTTTTAATAGAAATTCATATGAAACTAACAAGCAAGTATTAGGTGTGGTAGAAATGGACACATCGATTTGGCAAGTTAGTGTTATGTATAGATAAAAGTAAGTGTTGCGAGTATACCTTAGGAGATAGACATATGCTATTGCGGACTTTTCTTATATGCCTTTTGAAGACCTACAATTTTCTAGCTTGCTATTTTGATACGTACATCTCTTTAGGTTTAGCCTTTCATTTTTAGTTTTTAGTTTTTCTCTTTAGGTTTTAGTTTAGTTTCTAAGGAGGACCCCTTCTATAAACCCTCGAACCCCTCGAAATTCTTGAACCCCTGTATATACTTTATAGTAGTTTAGTCTAGATACTAGATAAATATATTATATTGTGGTACTTGATAGACCTATTTCAGTGTAGGAATTAGTGTTGCGGGAGCATTTCAAAAGTAGTAAAATTCATGTATGAATTTTTATGATTTTTTATAGAATTTTTTATAGAGTAAAAGTACTTGAAGCCTGAAACAACATTACATAAAGAATTATCGAAATTCATTAAATCAAAAAATAAAACACAACGCTTTTCCCGCCCTTTTTCCGCTCAAGATGGCAACTTAAAAAAACTTTTAAATAGAATCAAAGAATTATTTTACAATGTAATAAATGAATTGTATATTTGTAATGTTAAAGTAATAGCAGAAAGTATACACGGTACTTATAAGAAAAAATCAATTTTTAAAATTTTCTGTCTATCTGTTTTTTCCGGCTAATTTCCGCAACGGCTGGACCGATTTTGATGAGACTTTCATTAGCAGATAGCTAATGTTAAAAGGAATAACATGGGCTACTTTTATTTTAGAAAAAGAATTGGGGTTCCGCGTAATAAAATTAAAACCCATAAAATTGCAAAATCTACGTACGTAAAGACGCACGCGTAAGTCAATGAAAACACTAATTTATATTATAATTAAAGCGTAATATTATTAAATAGGATGCACTCACGGGTCGTGAGGGTATCGCGGGGTGCGGGAGGGGGGGCGGCGGGCGGCGCAGGCGGGCCAGGGCGCTTAGCAGACCGTCCGTGGTCACGCGCCCGCGGCCCGCATCTGAAAATATCAACAATCAATAGTTATAATTATTTTAATTTATTCAATTAAACATATATTAATAATAATACAATTCATATTGTCTTAGATTCATGCGAATATATTTTTTAACATTTTAAATAAAACTGAAAAAAAAAATAGTTCTTAAATATAGTCACGGGAAAATGTCGCCTGCGACCATCTCGGGAACTAAAAAGCAAAATGAACCTGCGGAAAAATACTATATTGCTTGTAAAATTTAGCTTATTGTAAATATCAAATGTACATATATTATCTGCTGCCATAGATTATGTATGTCATGCACTGACATATGAGACACTTTATATTCCAGTGATGCGTGTCCGTCGAATAATAATGCAATTTTAAGCTTATATAATAAAAAAAACATAATACTTTCTTAATACTTTACTTGATTTACCCAAATATTTGAAAATTTAAATAAAACTATCTTAAATCTTTCTTTAAAAGCTACAATAAGCCGAAAAATATCTGCAGATATAGATACCCCAGATACAGAGCTGGCTAGTACCTGACTTAGTTAATAAATCGTGTCAATAAGACACTTATTATACATATTAGATCTTTTTATATAAGAGACATGCATAAATGTACTGAGTATACCGACTAATATTATAAACGCAAAAGTTTGTGAAGATGGATGGATGGATGGATGTTTGTTACTCTTTCACACAATAAATACTGAACAAATTTCAATGAAACTTTACAGTAACTAATTTACTTTATACATCAGAGTAACACATAGGCTATAATTTTTAATATAATGTAACAAATAATTGATATACACGTGCGGAGCCACGGGAAAACACGATAGATTCATAAAAAATGACATCACTTGACTCACCAGAAAGAGAAAAAGCGAATCTACGGCTATTATGTGTCTCTTTCCTTCTACAACTATCCAAAGAATATACCATATATAAGCCAATCCGTAGACCAATCACAATTTTAGAAAAAGACAACTACTAGCCGCAACATCGTTTTTTTCCCATTCACACTTTTCTGCCCATGACTTGACAGCAAGACATTTTCCAACGCTCAGTTCATTCCTTTATATTTACGTTTTATATATATATATATATATATATATATATATATATATATATATATATATATATATATATATATATATAAAATAAAGATATTTTTTAATAATTAAAACTAATAATTTGATAATAATCATCTCTATGTGCTGATTGTTGGAGACGACTACGCACTTAAAACAAAATTTAGAATTTTGTGGCAGCTTTAAGATGTGACCAGCAAAAACAATATTATCGCCGCCGCTACTAAATAAAATGGTGACAGCTAATGCCAGCCTCCCAATATTGATTGATGTTCTCCTAAACGATTCCGGCTACGGCGGCCAATCTCATTGAGACTAGCCAACTACGCAGGAGATATTATAGTGCACAAGTGTACGCGCAGACACAACGTGCACTCTCTATTCCTGTCACTCTCATACTCTGGTGGGGCGACTGCTCGACACGACCAGTGAGAGTTAAGGCGCAGGACCGACGGCTTTACGTGCTCATCGAGGCACGGGCGTGAAACACCGCCAACTTCCCAACTCCGGGCTGTTACTGAGACTTACTATACAGAAAGACTCAATAACTAAACTTGGCCCGACCCGGGACTCGAACCTAGGACCTCCGAGTGTGCACCCGTACATGCTAGCCACTACACCACCGAGGCAGTTAAAGCCAATATAGAAAAATATTCAAGACCCTTTGGCATACCATTAGCTTCAACTCGTCGTAACATAACATAAGTTAACTAGTTTGCATTTAACAAGGTTCGATCAAACACTCGATAGTTCAACACAGACGAGTGTTTCAACTAGCTGCTTGTATTTTACCGAGGAACATGTTTACTGTACGTTTACGCTTTAATTGCTAGAAGTTTCTAACTTTATATATACTGTATAAAGCGTAGTGCATATACGAATACCTATATGCAAGTCGAAAACTTGAAATTGAATTTTGTTGTTAATATTACGTATTAGTTATAATATAGAGTGAAATATGCCTTGAGTATTTGTCTTTCTATATTATATTATATGAGGTAAAATGGGATATTTACCATATTTTCACTTATTTTTGAGAGTTATCGATATTTCGCCACTATTACAAGCGCCATGGTCAAGGGTTCTTACTGTCTGTTTGGCCGTGTTTACTTAAAATCGGCTAAACTGGTTATAATGGAGCTTTGTGGCTGTATAAGTAATGTTTTAAATTAAAACTATGGTGTTTTATATTCATTTGTTGGAGGACTTTCCTAGATACAGTTAAAATTATTCATTATCCTGTCATCGTTAGTGATAGAGGACTATATAGGGATACTATTATAACATCTCTGTTTTACTAATTTAAAAAAAAATGAACAATTCGAATAAGGATTTTAGGGCAAAAATGGAAAATTTGTCCGGAAATTGGGAAATTCGGATGAAACTTAAAATTTTTGTATGATATCACAAAGATAAAAATAAAATGAAATAGAGGCAGGATCGTGCAAATAACTTCGATATAGAGTATCTATTTTGAAATCACAGACAGACGCTGCCTTTTTTATTTAATTAGAGTATAAATTTCTTGATATATTTAGAATCAGAAGTTCCGGACTTTCACCCTTTATCTGACGTAAAAACTAATTACTTCGCATATGACTATTTGCTATCTAATCGTCATCACAAAGTTGTTTAGTAACTTCGCAGTTTATTTAATTATACACGGTATATGGAAATTGATTTATTAGTACCAGACAGCGTGCAGCAATATTAATAATATTAGTTTTGAAACATAATATTTTCCTCGAGCACTTAGTGATTTTTTTACTACTCCCGTGTAGTGGCATGTGTCTGCAGGATACTTCCTTCTAAGATGAATATGCTAGGTTTGATACGGTTGCATAGAAGAATGCATTAGGAAGTCTCTGCATACTTCTGTAACTGCTTCAGAGATTTTGTTGCATGCAAGTAAGGCCGCAGATCCGGAGGTCCTAGATGCGAGTCCCTGGTCGGGCCAAGTTTAGCTATTGAGTTGTTTTTCAGGCCGACATAGAGGCCGAATCTATAGTCTTTAGCATTTTTGTCTGTCTGCCTGTCTGGAAACGCATCACGAGAAAACCTTGGACAGATTTTGATGAAACTTGACATGATGGTAGCTAGTTATTCGGGTCAATCGGGCTCTGGGAAATCTATACTAAACGTTAAAACTTAAGTGAGTCTCTAGTAATTTATTAAAAACAGAATATACTATTTAAGCATACATAGTACATATTGAATGCAATTTTCGTAGCACAAGTCGCTTGTGACATCTAAATTAATCTAAAATCAATTCAAGTAAATAATTGAATTTACTAGTACGGCGGGAGGTTCCAGACGTTAATAAATTGTTAATAGAACCAATTAAAATAGTGAAGTATAGGAGTAGATCCAACATAAAATTGATTTTTTTAATGAAAATACGCCTAAATGAGCAGTAGTTAGTCTACAAGTGACGCTCTTGCTTAGCACCTATAATATTTTCATGGACAAGCAATTTTCAATGTTATTACCACTAAGAGTAAGTGGTCTTAGTGTCTTGATGGAAAATTGTGACAAAACCTGCACATCAAGGGAACCTAACTAGTTATCGACAGACGAGTTTAATGTCTATGACTGGAGACACCTCAGAATCCCCCATCGAATCAAGGGTTCCGAACCCAGCAGTGATTATATATGACTGGTGACCTGTTTCAATTTTTCGCAGTATCGCAATAAGTGGCTATAGATAGTGCTTTGCACATACTTATGTATGTACATAAATTTTTTTACTATATAAAAACTTAATTTTTTTAATAAAAACCGACTTCCAGACACTAAAATGTAAAAAATAACTAAACGGGGGTTTTTATTTAGAATAGATACCTAATCAGATATTTTCGAAGTCGGTGCCAGCCAAAGCAGGTAATTTGTAAGAAGAAAGTTTTTAATAACATATTCGATTAAACAATTTATTTAAAAAAGTAAGTTATTGTTGATTTTTTTAAAACCGCTCGACCGATTTCGATAAAATTTAAATGGGACCACCTGGGAAGTATATCCTTCGAAACAAAAGAACCCAAATCGGTTTAGGCATCTTCGAGTAATCGGTGAACATACATAAAAAAAAAACAAAAAAAAAAGATGCCGACGAATTGAGAACCTCCTCCTTTTTGGAAGTCGGTTAAAAAACAAAACGTTAATGTGCAACGATTTTATGTTTTCTCTTTAAGCAGTAGTTAAATTTCAAAATGATATCTCAATCATCAATTTAATACAATATTTACGACTAGCTTTGACCGCGGCTCCGCCCGCGTTCAGATGACCAAAAACCAAAATCTTAGGTTTTACATATTAGTGTACTCCTACATTGCAGTTTTTGTATTTTTCTCAGAAATAAGATATTTTCCCGCGGTAAAAAGTATTCTATATGTTGACCCGGATAACCAGCTATCACCATACCAAATTTCATCAAAATCCCTCCAGTAGTTTTTCTGTGATGTGGTAACAGACAGACAGACAACAAAAATTCTAAAAACTATAGATTCGGCCTCTGAATCGATAAAAATGTCTATTTCAATAAGATTTTCCAAAAAATATTTAATGTACACATTCGGCTTAGTTACAATTTTATTATATGTATAGATATATGGTGTAACAATAAAAAACTGTAAATTAACAGTTGTAAAGTAAATTAACGAGTCTGACTTTGATATAAACTTTTTGTACATATTCATGTCATAACATAGCTAAGTTTGATTTTATTCGACGCCATGTAAAGCACATTTTGATAAATATTAATAATGCGGTTTTAGTGGAGTATTTATGATTTCTAGATATTATCGTCCCGCTCTGACTTCGCCAGCATGTAGAGTTGTTATTTATTATATACATAATTAATTTATATAAACTATCGCACTAATGTAATGAAGTTGAAAGTTTGTGGGCGAGTGAATGTGTGTATGTTTATAAATTCTTTACACCATAACGGCACAACAGATTTATGTGAAATTCAAAATTATTTAAATTATTTATTTATAAGCCTCTTTGTTTCCATGACCAAGAATACATTTAAATTATTTTATGTAACATTATGATTGATGATTCTAACAATTTGATTCAATAAATAACATTATTAATTTTGACTTTTTTTCTAAAATTCAAAATTAGATACCTTTTATTCTGGATTAACAAATAAACTTTCTTATCGACCACACACGTAAAATCACAGAAAGAATTAAACTATTCTTTTTCTCGTATTCATAACTATGTCAAACTGAAAACTTTAAACGGCGCTGTTACACAACTCTTATTCATAAATTCGCAATATTTCCCCGAAACCTGAACTTGAAAGTCTCACAATTTCACCACCCTCAAACTACATCTACAGCAAAATAATAAATCTTATTGCGAAGCTTTCAGCCTTTACAAGAAAAAATATACTTTTATACATATTATTACATTACTTTGTTAAGTGAGTTGTAGGGATTCAATTTTCTCTCCTTTTAAAAGCGGATGCGTTTTTATTAAATTAATGCAGCACTTTCCAGCAAATGCTATTACATTGTGCACTCCAGGCTCTGCGCTTCCACTCGCCCGCCTGCGTCGGGTCTAAGTCCCTAAGGTGTCTAAAGTACGTAGCACATGCTTTTTGAATCTCGAAACTATATTCTACAATATTGTAATGAAATAACAGTTTGAAACGCTTACAATATATACTAATACTATAAATGTGAAAGTTGAAATGTTTACATGTTTTTTACTCAATCGCGCCAGAACGGCTAAAGGACCTAGATGAAATTTGGCACTGAGATATATTATAGTCTGGGATAGCACATAGGCTATACTCTTTTATAACTTATAGTTCTAGAGAAGAGACAAATACTCTTTTATAACTTTTTATCCCGGAAAAATGTGGTTCCCGTGGGACAGATTTGTTTTTATTGTTCTAGAGGCCAACACGAGCGAAGCGAGGGTGAGCCACTAGTTCATACATACATATACAAAATATTTTTGGCATAACCACATGATATTTTTCTATATTATATTATTAAGTAGTAATCATTTTAAAACAGAAACTAGCAAATATCAATAGAAACAACATCCTCCTAATGGACTATAACAAAACCAATATACCAATAATCCAACTAATATTATTAACGTGATAGGAAAACTTAAACTGCTGAACAGATTTTGATAAAATTTGGCAAGGACATAGGGGGATCCTGGGGAAAGACATAGACGAACCTTGATCCACGTCTCATATATACTTAATAATTTTCATCACATAAGCATTTTGTGTGTATAATATGATGATGTGTCACTGATCCTCGACACGAGATGACCTAGTGTCACACGTCACAACTAAAAGTACTGTCACAGTTCTACGAAATAATATATAATCATAGTATGTGGCTATATGTTTATATTATTGTTTACACCTTCTTTAGTTTAAAATATTTCTTTTGTATTATTTTTGCATTAAATTAATTAATTAAAAAGTGGAGAGTTTGTACATGCCATATTGCAGGTTCCATGACGAAACAGACATAGAACTGGGCCATCTAATAAGAAAATTTTATACATTAAATATTTATTTAACTTCTTTTTTTTATAGTAGCTATCATCACGCTTAGTCACAAATCCGGTTTGAGTCTGGGGTCGGGCCAAGGATAGTTATTGAGTTATTCGCTAAGGGTTCATCCATTAATTACGCGAGCTCAAAATATGGAGGGGGTCCAATAAAATCTCATCAAATCTCATTCGACGACACCTTTAGCTCAGGTTGTAGTGATCCTACTTGCTGTGCCAGTGGTCGCGGGTTTGAGTCCCTCTGGGGACATTCATTTGTGTGATGAGCACGAATGATTGTACTTCAGTCATGGGTGTTTATATTTATAATATGTATGTATTTAAAGTTATATATGTGTAGTGTATCAAATATCCATAACACAGGCCTCGTAGCTTACCATGGAACTAGATGGTGTTGTGTATTAATGTCCCAACATATTTATTTATTATTTAGAATGAGTAACTCATCAAATCTCATCATAGAAAATCTCACGTCAACTTTAATAGAAAATATACATATATTACACAGATATGTAATAAAAAAGCTTTCTTTTGAGTTTTAGTCCTTTAACAACTGTACCGTAAATCTCACGTAAAGGGGAGTTGGGTCCCACCAAATCTCACTTAATCTCACCAAAGGGAGGAGGAGTCTAAATTAAAAGAAAAACAGTTTACGTAATTAATGGATGCCCCCTAAGCAATTCTTAGTAATATCAATTGTATCAATATCTGTAGTTTTTAGAATTTTTGTCTGTTTGTCTGAGTATCTGTCTCTCTATGACCGCATCACGGAAAAATCACTGTAGGGATTTTGATGAAATTTGGTACGATGATAGCTGGTTATCCGGGTCAACATATCGATATCGTCCCATAGGACTTTGAGAGTGAAAGGAATAGTCACTGCTCACAATATTCACTGCTCTATAAAATCTCCTACGCAGTTGGTAAGTCTCAAAAAGTCGACTATGACCGAAGTCGGTCAGGAGGACGTTGTTAAATATGAGCATAATCATCACTCGTATACCTTAAATTTTGTTATCTATACATATAATAAAATTGTAACTAAGCCGAATCTGTACACTAAATATTTTTTTGGAAAATCTTATTGAAATAAACATTATTATCGATACAGAGGCCGAATCTATAGTTTTTAGAATTTTTGTCTGTCTGTCTATCTGTCTGTCTGTTACCGCATCACAGAAAAACCACTGGAGGGATTTTGATGAAATTTGGTATGGTGATAGCTGGTTATCCGGGTCAACATATAGGGTACTTTTTACCGCGGGAAAATGTCTCATTTCTGATAAAAAATACAAAAACTGCTATGTAAGAGTAGACTATATGTAAAACCTAAGAATTTGGTTTTTTGGTCATCTGAACGTGGGCGGAGACGCGGGCAATGCTAGTTATTTATAAGCTGTTATTATTTTTATAATATACTAGGTATCAGCCGCTCTGACTTCGCTCAGATTTTTTAATTAGACAGAGACAGTTGAATTTAAATATCATCTGACATGTATACACATGATACGTGTATGCATGTATGTATATATTCATACACTGGGACTTAAATAGGTACCCAGGTGTCTTTTTGCCAGACAATTTATTAGTTTGTTTCTAACCTTTTATGCAGATAAAGCAACTAAAATGCCACTTTTATTAATTTATGGGTTTATTTTATTTAAATATATAAGTCACAGGTGTTCAATATGATAAAAGTTTAAGTTTGTTTTGGGAACCCCAATTATCAGTCTTTAGGTTTTTCTATCTATCTGCCATTCGTTTTTTTTTACATATCTCATTAAATAGCTCATTTCTCACGATCTAATGGACGAATAGTAAAAAAAACTTCTCTAAATAATAAATTTATTAGAAGTTAAAAAAAGCTAATTTGTATTTTATTATTTTTTTATTTACAAAAAATAAACAATGACAAAATCTGTACATAAATATTAAATATACATAGAAAACTAATATATGCTTAATATTACTGGCAAATCTACAAATCACGGCTCGATGAATCGTAATGTCTCTTCTTTGGGCTATAGACGAGCTAACTCTAATTAAACTGTGAGAAGCGATAAGACGGCTTTATGTCTTTTTAGAAGTTTAGAGCACTTCGACTCTATCGACCAAGGGTTTTCTGCAAAAGGTTTGAAACGATAATTTTACCTGACATTTCGATTAAAAAGATTTAAAGATATGGCTTAAGGCGATCATTCCACCTGTTCCCATAGAAGTGATGGTTTTCAGTAACCGTACTATGGGTATTCGGCAAATATACTATATTTTTACTAGCAAACAGTGAGTTCACCCCCGATTATATATAATTTATTATGTTTTCCTTTATAATTCAGACAAGTTACTACAATTAAATAATAAATTATCTAAAAATCAACAGATGACGAGTTTACCAATACATATATTACGTCATCGCTTTTAAAATAATATAAACTAAAGTGGAGTTTGTTTATGTTTATCTCTGAACGTCGACGACATTATTCGAGTATAACTTAAGTTCAAATAAAAAATACAAATTGTCACTTCCCTAGACAAATAAACAAGCTAATATACTACTGTGCGAATTTTAGTGTGCACAAGTTTACTAAAGTCCAACTTTACTTACTAAATACATTTTATTACATACGTTCTAACGTTGTTAGTATAGAATAGACTATATATATATATATATATATATATATATACTTGTATGTGCATGTAGAAAAGTAGGTAAACTTTTAGAAACTTCAAATTCACCCCTATTTTAGTAACAAAAACGTTAAAAATTCTTATTTTTTACCAAAATTATAGTATATAAAGATTTTTTATGTCCTTAACTTGAGAAATGATATGTCTAAATACAAAATTTCAACCCGTATTTCACACTCTAGGTACAAGTTTTATTTTTGGGACCAAAAGTAGTCTATGTCCTTTTTCAAGGTCCCATCCATCTCTATAACAAAATCAAAATTGGTAACAGACAAACAGAATTACTTCCGCGTTCAAAATATTAAGTATTTATTAAGTATTAAGTATGGATATAATTTATTTTTAAAGACAAAAAGAAATTGTTATTAAAATTTTGTACAAAGCCATATAGTGCAGGAACCTTGCGCTATCCTGGAATGGTATCCTAAATATTGGTGTTGCGTGAAAATAACTATACTTTCACGCAATTTCTATGCCCTGTTTGTTCGGTCAGTTTCACCCTAATCTTTATATGTCAATGGAAGCCCAACAGATAAGGAACAAACTTAACTATCATGCAACTATTTTGAAATCAATAAATATATCCATAGTTTTATATATAAGGATATAATAAATCCTAGATAGTCTCCCCTGACCACGATTGCTGTAAAGCATTTGAAACGTCGGGAACCAAAAGGCAAAATTAGTCCACGAAAAAAACCGAACACATAGTTTTATTTAAAACTAGCGACTCACCCTCGCTCCGCTCGAGTTCGTTCCTACTTACGTTTTAACGTTTAATATAGATTTCTCAGAAATGAAATATGGACGGACGGACGGACGGACGGACAGACAGACAGACAGACAGACAGACAGACAGACAAAAATTCAAAAAACTATAGATTCGGCCTCCGTATCGATAACAATGTTTATTTCAATAAGACTTCCCAAAAAATATTTAATGTACAGATTCGGGTTACTTACAATTTTATTATACGTATAGATGTCAAATATTCGCGTAAACCTAAGAAAATAATAGTTATATCCTAGGTTTCTCATGTAAGAAGGGGGTAGCTACATTTACTCATTTATGTAACGATAACTCAAAGGCTCAAAAGAAAACATTGTTTTGCGACCATATAAAAATAACACAAATAAATTAAACATGTTTATAAAAACCAATGCTCAATCTTTTTATACGCTATGGCGATATTTTCGCGACGCTCAGATTGTTTACTTAAATAAACCACTTTTTGTTTGATTGTACATACTCGTAGGTATCTACAATGTACTTTATCTATGTTGGGACATTAACACACAGCACCATCTAGTTCCATGGTAAGTATGAGACTTGTGTTGTTGATATCAGATAGTTGATACACTACATATATATAATTTTAAATACATACATATCTATATATATAAAAGAAAGTCGTGTTAGTTACTTCGCTTATAACTCAAGAACGGCTGAACCGATTTAGCTGAAAATTGGCAGGGAGGTAGTTTAGAGCCAGGAGAAGGACATAGGATACTTTTTATCCCGTTCGACCGCGTTCCAATTTTTATGATATTTTAATTTTTGGATTTCTCTTAGTCCGGAATAGGTAAGTATTAAAACATATAATTAAAATGTGAGAAAGAAAGATTTTTTCTTTTTATATCTATTTAAAACGTACCTAGCGACGAACCCGAGCGAAGCGAGGGTGAGCCGCTAGTTATAAATATAGACATCCATGACTGGAGTATAAACATTCATGCTCATCACACAAATGAATGCCCCCCAGCGAAACTCGAACCCACGATCGCTAGCACAGCAAGTAGGGTCAATACAAACTGAGCCAAACATGTTGTCTAATATTAATACGTATCTACATATACCTATTAATACGTAAAAAAAAACACATTATAAGCATACTGAGAGGAGTACAAGTTTTAGGAGTCCCAACTCTACTAAAGTATTATAGAGAAAGAGCACAGAAAGATAAAATTAATCGACATGCTTTAGCTCGCAACTCATTTATTGATTTATGTACAATTGTTCCGCTTCTAAGACCTGCAGTGTGACCTTAGATAGCCTATAAACTTAATTAATTTTAACTACTTACTGATATATAAAGCTGAAGGGATTATTTGTATGTGTAATCGCACAGGTCTCTGGAAGAGGTTCAATTTAATATTTTTGTACTAAAAAGCCTACAAGCAACTAACACTTGCTTCATTCCCTAGGAGCTCAGTAGTATCCTAAGTGTTACTTCAGGTCACAGTCCGTGTACTAAATTTTATTTAAATCCGTCCAGCGGTTCCAGCAAATATGAACTCCCAATACAAATTTTCGCATTTATAACAGCAGTCCGATTTATGTCCAATTTGACAAAAGTATCTAGTTCGAAATTAAAATTTTTAAGAATGCCGCTCGAATTCTTATAATTAGAACATCCCCAGTTCAAAACCGTCAAAGCGTCTATTTAAAAATCTATAGCTTTTACTAATAACACTCAAAGGACTTTGCCTATATATATTTTTTTTTATTATTTTGACCAGTTTAAATTTTTTATCCGTTCTGATATAGTGTTTTTGCGCATTTGTTTTAAACAAATGGTGATAATTTATCATTATTTATAGTCTTCATCGTAATTTCCTTGTGCTCCATATGTCGAGGTGTTTGTATTGTTTGATCAATACACAACCCCCAAGCAAAAGTTGAGCCTGCGATTTGTGTAAATTAATGAATTATGTTTACAATGATAAAGCATTTTCTCTACGACGTACTTTCCTTGTTTATCGTTTTTGATACATCGTTTTTTTCTATTTATATCTCGATATGGATTTGTTTACACCAAACTAGTTACACTGGGTAAGCAAAGAAACACTAGTTTACCTACCTAACTGCCTCGGTGGTGTAGTGGCTAGCATGTACGGCTGCACATTCGGAAGTCCTGGGTTTGATTCCCGGGTCGGCCTAAGTTTAGTTGAGTCTTTCTGTTCAGTAAGCCTTAGTAACAGTTCGGAGTTGAGAAGTTGGCGGTGTTTCATCCCGTCACTTCCGTGCCTCGGAGAGTTTACTTAACCCAAACTCTTAACTCTCACCGGTCGTGTCGAGTAGTCGTCCCACCGGAGTATGAGAGTAACAGGAATAGAGAGTGCACTTGTATCTACGCGTACACTTGTACACGCAGTTAGCTCGTCTCAATGACATTGGCCGCCGTGGCCGGAATCGGTCGGGAGGACATTATTATCATTATTATTACTCCTACCCAAAATCATCACTTAGCTATATATTGGTCACTCTATCCTACTTTTAAATTACTGTCAATTACTTTACAGCTTTTTTAATTTATATGACAAGCTTTTGAAAAGCTTGCAAAAATTGTGATTTGAATTATTCTGAAATAAAAAAAATATGATTTGATATAATAAGGTTAAGTAAGAATAGTACGAATGCAAAGGGTTTTCGCTATATGAAGGATATATCCTTGTAAAATAACAGATATATACATTTAAACTAATATGTACTATAAAGAGGTAAAGTTTGTGAGTTTATGACGTTGTAAGGAGTAATCTCTGGATCTACAGAACCGATTTAGATGAAATTTGGTAAGAAGATAGTTTGAGGCCCGAGGAATGACATATTTTTATCTCGGATATTATCCCTTAAGGGGGTTAAAATGGGGATGAAAGTTTGTATGGGGAATCGACCTAGTGACGAACCAGGATACCAGAACATATATATAGAACCAATATATATGTACATAAGACTGATTCAAAAAAAACTATTATTATTATTTTTTTGAAATCCCTTCTGAAATAGATTCAGGAAAGTGAGGTGTAAAAAGTGACTTTTTTGACAGGAAATCACAATTTGTAGGATGTCTAAGAAAGATAATAATTATTATTATATGATAATTATGTTTATCATTTTACCTGAAATTGGGAAAATAGTGTTATAATTACACTTTTCTTAACTTTCAGTTTGAATCATTTTTGAACGAGTAGGCTCGTCGAAAAATATTAGAGACGTTTTTAGTAGAGTTTAATTTCCTACAAGAATATGTTTTGGTCATTTAAATTCGTCAATTGATTTCTGGATTATAAAATTTTGAAATTGAAAAAATAACTGTCCTCTGTTAATTTTATGAAAAAAGGAAATATACGATGCGAAACCTCTAAATAAGTATTAATATTAAGAGTTCCGGGTTTTTACAGGCATCTTTTCTCACTTTCCTGAATCTTTTTCAAACGGGATTTCAAAAATGAAAGTCTATTTTTTTGAACAATCTAACATATAAAGTGTGGAGTTTTAAAAGCACTGGCTTAGAGCGAGAATTTTAACTATTTTAACTTGAATTTATAAAAGCACTAGTTTAGAAAGATAAACATAAATTATCCCTCGGAACCATAACATTTTTCCGGGATAAAAACTAACTTATGTGTTATTCCAACCTACAATCTATCTCTTTGCCAAATTTCATCCTGATCCGTTTAGTCGTTCTGGTGTAAAAGAGTACTCACAAACTTTCACATTTATAATATTAGTATAGATATTTTAAGTTAATCAAAATCTATTATCTCGTGAACTTTTATTGTAAACAAAATGTCTAAATGAATAACCTTGAAGTAACACAGTTCGTTGAAGTAAATAATTTAGTTATCTCATATTAAATTCAATTTTAGCAACCAACTTCAAGTTCTATTCCACTTTCTAGTAATCGAGTTAGAAATGCTAATTTAATAAATCGATTTATAAATTGTTATTTTGCTCAGCGTCTACGTCGGCCCGCCATCAGCTTCGCTTCTTCCAGTGTCAAAACGGTTTTCTTATACTAAGATCACATTTGTGAACAAACACATGTGACAGTAACAAGTATCTATATCTATAATGATTCTATTATCTATACATATATAAATAGGCAAAGAAAAATCAGTTCAGTTTCTTTTTCTTTAAACTAGCGACTCACCCTCGCTTCGCTCGCGTTCGTCCCTAGCTTGATTCTCCATACAAACTTTCATCCCCATTTTTATATCTTTAAGGGATGATTTCCGGGATAAAAAGTATCCTATATCGTTTCCAAGGTTTCAAACTATCTTCTTACCAAATTTCATCTAAATCGGTTTAGTAGATCCAGAGATTACCCCCTACAACGTAACAAACTCACAAACTTTACCTCTGTATAATATTAGTATGGATGTATTTTTTTGTTTAGTTACTATTTATGAGCTTTAATGTTATTAATAAAAAATATAAAAACTGTAAATTTTTTGTATATAATTGGATTAATTCTAGTCATAAACCTAGGTTTTTCTCGAATTTTCAATAATCATTAAGGTCCTATTACTTTAGGTGAACACTAATGTAAGTAAATGTCAATTTCCAATGGTCGCATTGAAACTTTGAGAATATGTAATTCGGTTGAGAATACAATAATTTAATACTTAAGATTATGTAATTATTACCAGGAAATGCATTACAGTAATCTAGGTATTACTTTTTTTTTAATTTTCTATACTTTTCTGAGGTCTGATAACTCGAAAACAGAATAGATAACTGAGAAACTTTAAACTTAATATCACTTCGCATTACTTTTTTACTATATTTATGTACACATAATATATATTTTATCATATTTTTAATATTTAAATATTTTAATTTTAAAAAGATTGAGTATAGAGTTTCTCTCTTGAGATGCTATACCGAGACCGCTCTTCTCAGAAGATTTTTTTTATAGAAATTTAATAAATTTACTAACTTTTTTAAATAAAATTGCGAGCTTTTGAAAAGTTTTCAAAAATTTCAATTGAAATTTAATACACGGATAATATAACGTTGCAACTTTGAGTTCAAAGTCAAAAATTACGCGCTCGATAATTATCATTTATTACGGCTAACAAGAGCTTTATAATAATAATAAGCTTTAAAAGTACGTGGAATTTTGAAAGTCGTCTATAAAATATCTATATATAAATAGGCAAGGATAAAACAGTTCAGTACCTTTTCTCTTCTGTTTGTCAACCGATTTTATTTCGATTTTATTTTTGTTTAGTAGCTATTGACGAGCTTTCCTGTTATCAATAAAAAATATTTTACATACCCGTATATTGTGTATTTTTTTAATAATTAATATATTATTTAATGTAATTTTGTCTAAGTATATTGAAGCTTCGCTATATATTTACCGATTTTTTTTATTGATTCTATACTAAGCTTCTGGAGTGAAAGTGAAGTGAAGTCTCTCTAATTTAATAAGAAGAAGATATTTCACAACTAGGATGGAACAGTAAGCTTTTCTTTTATCAGAAAAGTAAGTTTTGATACGTAAATATACATATTTACATTGCGGAAAAGACCGCGATCAAGAGCTAAAAATGTTTCCTATATACATATGTATGTATAATATATAATGACCTACAACTAAGCTTGGGATTATATTACGTTAAAACGTAAATAAAACAGATAGTTGTTTCAAGTACTCATTATATTTTATAATATAACGATTTAATAGATAAGTCACAAGGTTATCTCAGCCGATGGCTCACAATTACATAAATACTTTTTTCTACATATAATTAAAACATAAAATTAACTTAAACTATTTACAAATATCTATTCAATTTTTGGTTCCTTTAAAATTATTTTTGTTCACATAGTCTATTATGTCACGACGAAACAAAAAAAGTTACGGCTTAGACACGATGTTATTATATATTCGTTTAAGAATAGAAATCTAAAAAATATATTTAAGAATGACATAATATGATTTTATAGTATAACGATATTATTTGTCATTTCAATAAAAATTTTAAAATTTCCACTCTTCGACGATTATAAAATTACATCTTGTGTAAACAATCTTGATAGGAGTAGAATTAAAATAGACGGAATCACATTTTAATTATAATTCTTAGTTCATGTTTAACTAAAATTTCAATGTTTTTCTACACATGTACCACAAATTTTCGCATATCCTGTAGGACACTTGTCTCCCACAAACGCGGCTCTATCGTCTAAGTCGTCATCGATTACCGATTTATTACTCGATTTGGTACTCGAACCCCATATCCATCCTTCGGTGTCTTCTTCTTCATTGCCACTTGGTTCTTTCGTTAGCGGAATTTGAGCGTCTTTAGGATCAAATTCTATAGGTCGATTTGTCTCCACCTCAGTCATTGTTATACTTGTTTTTCTTTCATTACTTACATTTATGTTACGTGTATTTTGATTTACTGGATTGCTATTAGTGTTTAAGGATTCTTCGTACGTAGGAACTAATTTATTAATTTTTTGTGTCACTGTAGCACCATGAAATTCATTATTTCGCATATTTGGCTGAGTGTCAGCGTGAGTCGGGTAGTGTTTCTTTGATTGCACATTGGTATATGCAATGTCATTTAAGTCTTCAATTGGCTTAAGGGAGTTAACACGTGCCCTTACACCGTATTCATATTCATTATAGATATTGTCATTTGTATCTTCTTGATTTACATTGGAATGGTGCAAATTAATCGAACTTTGATAATGTGGAACATTTTGCTGGTGTGGTTCCTGATTTATATATGAACTATGTCTACCCTGTTGATGATGAGCATTCGTACTGGTACGACTGTTGTGGTCAATATTACGTCTCTGTACAATTTGATCGCTGTGACCACTCGCGTCAAACTCAGGATTTAATGGTTGGATTAAAAACCTATTTACTTCAGTTAAATGTCTCGCTGAAGTCACTGTAGCAATAATAACAAGTAGAAAAACTTTAGCCATTATCACTATATCATATTTTACTGTTGCAAGCTATTATTTCGCAAACACGAGCGCGCGTCGCTGTGGCCGGCTTCGAACTGTTTATATCTTGCTTAAGTTGCTAAATAAGCCCGTTACTTGATCCCGAATATTCAACAGAAGCGACAATGTTTTTTTTTGCGGATTCTACGTGACTCAATTGTTAGTGCGTTTTTCGAAGTGCCGGTGTGCGTAAAAACCTGCTTTTTATATAGTGATACCTATTGTTGTCATTTTACGAGCCGAATCAATTAGTTAATGGCCATATAAGGTTAATAAATCAGTTTGTTTTTATATGTACTTAATGATTACATTTAGATAATGGTTGTAATAAAAACAAAACAATGTCACAATATTAGTATATCGTTGTTGAGAGATTTAATCGATTCAAATTTGAAATTACAGTATATAATATATTAATATATGCATTAAACATAAAATCGATTCTTAAATCAATTATCACATCTGTTCTGTAGCTAATCTTTGTCACAGTCCATCAGCCTTGAAAATCTGACGCATATACCTTGCATAATATTGTCCAAGACCCCAAATACCGTGGACTCTAACACCATGGGCTAAGGCCTATAATCTTGTGACGTCAAACCCCATGACGTGCGACAAACCTGTGCCATTTATTTTTATTAAAACCTGTGGAATAATAGGCATATTAAGATTGTGAAAAAACATAATAGATGCTCACACCGCGAATATTTTTGGAAGATTCCAGTATACTAGAGCCTGTGTGTGACTTTGCTTTCTTGATTTTTTGAAGATTGTATATTTTATATTATATAGTAAACAAAAATAATTATAAAACCTAATATTTAAGAATATTTTTAGACAATTCTATGTAGGAGATGCTTACTGTGATATAGGAATAATTCTTGTATTTACTTTGAAATTAAATCAAATTATAAGTTATTTCAATAGACTTTTACAAATATTTTGATCATCAATATATTTAAAGAAAGACAGCGTCAGTCGGTTCGGAATGCAGTTCTGCGAGACTCTTGCAGAACTCGAGCAGTTGCACCTTTAAATATGTATAATATTTGTTTACAAAACTTAAACAAAATTGTTTTGTACTTTTTTTATCAATTTCATCTTTTGTATTTAGAATGAAATTTAAGCAGATTTAAAATTATACATTGAGTAATTTATGTGAAACTGGGTTAAGAAAAAATAAAGTTATGACGGGATGAAATTGGAAAAGTTTCCCAAAACATAGGTAAAAATGGGAGTAACCGAATGGTTTTTTTAGTTACAAATAAATCCATACCAATATTATAAATGTGAATGTAACTCTGTCTGTTACCTTTTCACATTAAAATCGCTGAACAGATTTCGATCAAATTTGTCAAGAATATAGATTACATTCTGGGGATGTTCATAGGCTACATTAGATCACTTACCACGCAAGTGCAGCCACGGGTAAAACCTAGTAAAAATATTATACATTAACTAAATGCCTTAAGTGGTAAGAAAATTGTAGGTTTCTGCCGATATACGGGCATAATCTATACATATAATAAAATTCTGAGTCAAATCTGTACATTAAATATTTTTTGGAAAATCTTATTGAAATAGACATTGTTATCGATACAGAGGCCGAATCTATAATTTTTTGAAATTTTTGTCTGTCTGTCTGTCTGTCTGTCTATCTGTTACCGCATCACAGAAAAACTACAGGACGGATTTTGATGAAATTTGGTATGGTCATAGCTGATTATCCGGGTCAACATATAGGATACTTTTTACAGCGGAAAAATATCTCATTTCTGAGAAAAATACAAAAACTGTCATGTAAGAGTACACTAATATGTAAAACCTAAGAATTTGGTTTTTGGTCATCTGAACGCGGGCGGAGCCGCGGGCAATGCTAGTGGATAGTAAGTGTAGTTTACATTAGTTCCGTAGGAATTGCAAGCAATAGTGAGTTTATTTTTTATACAATATACGAGTAAATGTCATAATTATAAATAATATCAAGGAATTCCAGCATAAGTTTGGCCAGTGAGGTCATCGACTTCAGATAACGCACGTGACATGTTTTTAATTACTTATTAAATGTAAACCGCAAAGTTCATATATAGGTACATATATTATATGTAACTTTAAATATATTTTATAAGTAGGTGCTGCCAGCTAGCAGCAACAGATCTCTAGTTGTTTGGATTTAATAGACTAATTAAAATAAAACTTGTATTCTATGTCACTATGACAAGCTTTCTCACGGTCTGTTTGATTGAGAAAGTTCTATCGAATTCCGACCAGTCCTATCTGCGTGACGCACAATTAAAGAAACCGAGTGATAATAATTCTATAATCTATTGACTCCTTTAAAAAAATTATTGTTTTTTTTTCTCGTTTTCTTATGTGACATTTAAATAAATGTTCGGAAAAAATCAGACAAGTGCGAGCCTTATTCGCTCACCTAGGATTCCGTAGCATGGTTTAAAATAAAATAAATAAGTATTACTAGAAGTTAATTTTAGAGAGAAAAAATCCCATATCTCAAAAATTGTTTAGTCATTTTTTTTCAGAACTTCTCGACCCATACTTCAAAAGTTAGAGAGAGGGAAGTTAGATGGAGCTAGATGTTTGTTAATTTCCGAGTTCGTAATAAGCCAAGGCGCATCCGCAATTGTTCTTAATATTGAATTTTACATTCTTTGTAGTATTGCCATAAGGAACTATTAGTTAGTCTGTGGTATTGCAATGTTTGAGTTGCTCGCACTCCCCCGAAGTTAAATTCCATACGTCGAGGTTGGTTTTAATATGGACTTATATGAGCTACTTGTTATCTAAGGATAGCTTGCTGTTTTAGGCTAGCATCCAATATAATTACGGCGAATATGGAGTTCCAATTTCTTAGCTTCAATCTACTGGTTCCAAAGCGTCTTGCTTGACTCTATTCTGTTAGGGGAAAATTTGAGAAAGACAATATGACTCTATGACATAACGATTATATTCGTCTATGAAATGTTTAAAATTTTTATTCTACAACGTTAGAAGAATGACATTTTGTCTAAGCCCCAAGATCACATTTTGCGCTCGAATGGAAGCCTAAATAAATATATGCAATATTATAATACATTGCTCTGACATAACGCTTCGCTTCAAGACAACTTTTAAAATTTCTATTCGTAAGCGATTGTCGGCTTTCATCTTGTCTGAGCCCGCAGATATGAAAATTTGAACATTGTCATCAAATATGAATAACGAAATGAATCTATAATAATATATCTAACCTATCCTAAATATTATTACAACATTTTATTAGGTTAAGGAAAATTGTATCACTTACAAAGCGTTGAGGACTTCATTCACTCTCTACTGTCGTCTTTATGGGTCTAACGGACCTTTAGACTTTAATATACCTAAAGAAATACAAGCGTTTCCATTCCACTCCACTCATATATTTTATTCAATGAACTTACTCTATCAAGAGCCTTATTATTAATTTTCATGTTTCTGTCTTTTTAACGAAGAAATCCTTTTTTCTATAAAATTCTATTTTTTTATAAATATTCGAAATACTATTTTCTATAAATATTCTATAAAAGAAATATGGAGATATTCTATTTTTCAACCCCAGAGGATATCCTCTCTAAAACTTTGAATCAGAAAACTTGTAATTTTTTACCCCTTTAGGGGTTTAAATTTTCAAAATCCCTTCTAAGCGGATATCTACTCGCTATAAAGAACCATATATCTAACAAAAAAGCTTGCAACATTCATACTTTCGTGATTAATCAGTACTTGATTGATGTTTATAAAAATACTAGCGACTCACCCTCGCTCCGCTCGGATTCGTCCCTAGTTACATTTTACCGTTTAGTATAGATTTCTCAGAGAGAACATGTTACGTATTTTTCCGCAGTAAAAAGTAGTATTCTATATGTTGACCCAAATAACCAGCTATCATCATATCAAATTTCATCAAAATCTAACCAATGGGTTTCTCGTGATACGGTCACAGACAGACAGACAGAAAGATAGACAGACAGACACAAATTCTAAACAAACTATAAATTCGGCCTCTGTATAATAATATGTCAATAAGATTTTCGAAAAAATATTTATTGTACAGATTCGACTCAGAATATTTATTATATGTATAGATTTCCTTTAATTCAAAGATTTAAGCCGCTTCGATACAAAGAATTGCTCATGGAACCTATATTATAACAATATTATATTCGCCTATCTATCGGTGATCTGAAGAGGCAAGCATGTATGGCAACAAACAAATCCGGAGGTCTTGGGTTCAAATCCTGGGTCATGCCAAATTTAGTCATTGAGTCTCGTTGTTAAAAAATATCCCACAGTTGGAAAATTGGCGATGTTTCACCCCCGTGTCTAGCCAGAAAACGGAAAAGTCGTTCGTCCTGAGCTCTATAATATCTCCTGCGTAGTTGGCTAATCTCATTATATTCGCCGGCCATTATAAAATTACCTTACATTAATGATGCAGACATAAATTAATTAGTAGGTTTGATGATTGGTTGTTGTCATTATTTATTTATAGCTGTTAGCTTTATTTAATTAAGGTAAATATTAAAATATCTAAACATAATAATAACATAAGAAGTGTTTGTTGATTCATTATTTAACGATTTTAACCCCATTTTTATTAGTTTTTATCGTGAAGATATAAATAACTATGTGAGGACATTCCTTGGAAGTTGATTTTAACCTACTTCTAATTGTCGTATTGATTTAAAACTTAGCAAAGTAAAATCTGGATGATAATATAAACATTACTTATCACGGAGCTATTCGAGTAGAGTTTAGATTGATGGAACCAAGTGAAGCTTATTATCAATGCCCATAGCAAAACCTTCAAATTATGGATCAATGAATATATTGTGGGCCGTCCCATACAATATCCCATCTCGCACGTAATATCGTCACGTAAAGCCTTCGGTCCTGCGCCTGATCTCTTATTGGGTGTAACTACTTGTCATCCTATTGGACTTTGAGAGTTATAAAGTGAAAGGAGTAGAGAGCACTTGTGTTAGGAATAGAGTGTTTGTGTGTTGTGCCTAAATTTAGACTAGACATGTGCGCTCCTAATATAAGGATTACCGCATCCGAAAAACTTACCTTAACGTTATCTCCTTTTTCATAATTAAATAGTCATTCGGTAGGTATACCGGAAGTGTTAAGTAAAAAAAACAAAAAGTCAAATGTACCGCTTTATCTCTTTTCATCTAACGCGAGTAAACAAAGCTAGAGAATCCACGCTAATCACTTACAGTTTAGCAAGTCATTTGCTCTTTAATTTTAACTTAAAAAATAACAATTTTACAGATTACCATCCTTTTTGACCGACTTCAAAACTTCGCTAGTTGTGTAACGATTATAATAATTAAAAAAAACTGTTATTTATGAAGAGTAAATATATAAATTTAAAAGATATAACACCTCAGGCTGGAGTTATACGTAAAGAAGAAAAGCCGATTTGGCTGAAAAGTAATTATTTTCATATTTACTCAAGTCCCCTGCTTGAGTGATGCCCCATTCCTTTATATTATCTACTGACGGGATTTTCGTATAAACTTCTAATCATTATTTAGAGCCCCTTCATATCCCAAGCACCGGGACTTTGCTATTAAAATCTTCAAACAAGTTCCCATATAAAAAAGTATTTCCATGGATTTCACAAGAGAATAGACAGTTTAAAAAATAATTGTTGATGTTTACCGTTTGATCTTCATTCAATATGCAACTTGACTCGAGGTCATATTATGTAATGATCGCATATACCTAGACTGTGTAAATTTATAGATGAATTTAAAAATATTAGGTATAAGTTTTATTGCAGGTTTTTGTGTATATAATGCGATATTTTTGCCAAATATGAGTCAATTTTCATAATTCGGCTAAACAGGTTACAAGTATACACCTTTGGGATAGTCTCACATGAAGTTTAAACACAGGAAATGGTTATATCCTAAGTAATTTTTAAGGGTGCCTTCTATAAGAACATAAAATCGATTATCACTAAATTAAATGTTATGCAAGCCTAGTCGAAGTACTTAATTAGTATGTACGTTCACTTAAGACACAATAAGATTGTTGCATCCGGGACTTACATATTGTACATTACTGCGACCTTGACTTAAGAGGACGGATTCTTAGAAACCTTCGAGAGTATGTACTGTGTCACTTTATACTCATGTATATCAACAAGTGTATTTATATAATAATAAAGCATTTCCCGCGACTCCGCCCGCGTTCAGATGACCAAAAACCATATTCTTAGGTTTTACATATTAGTATACTCTTACATTGCAGTTTTTGTATTTTTTCTCATAAATGAGACATTTTCCTGTGGTACAAAGTATCCTATATGTTGACCCGGATAACCAGCTATCACCATACCAAATTCCATCAAAATACCTCCAGTAGTTTGATGCGGTAATAGACAGACAGACAGACAGACAAAAATTCTAAAAACTATAGATTCGGTCTCCGTATCGATGATAATGTCTACTTCAATAAGATTTTCCTAAAAATATTTAATGTACAGATTCGGCTTAGTTACAATTTTATTATATGTATAGACTAACAGAGCCTTTACCGTGCAGTTATCTATACATAAATAGGCAAAAAAGCTCAGAACTTTTCTCTCCTCTTTTTTGTAGTTATTGACGAGCTTTAATGTTATCAATAAAAATATTTTGGTAACAGTTTTTTTTTAGATAAAAAGTAAATTCTATTCTTATGTGTTTTCCTCAAATTTTCAATAATGATTATGGTCAAACTTCGATCGTTAATATATATAATAGATTCTTTGGTATAGATACCAAATGAAGGAGTTTTGTTAAATAATACATTCTTAGATTTACGTGTATGCATGCATGCATTCAGCCCTTTTTAAAGTCCCACTGCTGGGCACGGGCCTCCCTTCAATACGAGGGGGATCAGGCCATAGTCCACCACGCTGGCCAAGCACACAAGGCACACGTCTTTCAAAAACTTGCGAGGTTCTCTCAGACATGCAGGTTTCCTCACGATGTTTTCCTTCACCGTTACGTGTATATTCGACATAAATAAAACTATCATTTGGGATATTTTCGTGGATTTATTTTGATTTGAACAAGTATATGACCCTTGAGACATCTAAAACTTTAGTCTCTCCCGTAACCATGATTGCTATAAAGCATTCGAAACGTCGGGAACCAAAAATCTAAATAAATCCGCGAAAAACCCCGAAAAAATTGTTTTATTTAAAAGGGTTTTGTTAAAGTTTATTTACTGATGTATCCGTCATCTAAGCAACAACTAAGTGTTATTTTTGTGTACAAATAGTTTATAACCTAGAAGGTGACAAGTGGTGCTTTACGAAATGATATATTTCTTTTCTGTTAATTATAAATACTTGTGTGAGCAATTAGACAAGATAATAACCTATATTTATAAATTAATTTCTTAGATTTAGGTAAATATTTGACAATTTAAATAAAACTCTCTTTTTGGGTTTTTTTCAAGGATTTATTTTGGCTTTTGGTCTCCCGTGACCATAATAATTTGTTGTATAGCATTCGAAACGTCGGGAATAAAAAATCTAAATAAATTCGCCAAAAAATCTGAAAAGATAGTTTTTTTTAAAACTAGCGTCCCTAGGTACGAGCAATTCCGTAATACACTGTTTTTATATAATTCTATAAGTTTACGCGGTGCACGCCAGGTAAGCGCCAGACGGCATGAGTTTTTCCGACATCTTCAACAATCATCGTTATATTCCATTCAATTGAAACAAAATCTTAATAAATTATACACCTAAACCTTCCTCGTGAATCACTCAGTCCATTAGTGGAAACTATATGAAAACCCGTTCGGTAGTTTTTGAGTTTATTGCGTTCAGACAGACAGACGCGGCGCGGCGCGACTTCTATTTATATTGTGTTATAAAGCTCTAATTAGCTTCACTTATTAATAACTATGTAATTAAATCTTGGAAACCAACTTCAACTATAATTATCGCATCGATTAAAAACATTATAAGTATGTTAAATTAGCAGTACAATGTTTTGTTACTATCGATGTTAGAGACAGGATGGTTGAAAAACTCTTAAATGCAGCTGTTTTAGTCCCATATATTACAGCTTACAGTTAATCTATAACATGTTTTTTAGCATTTTAAATGCTGAATTTAATACACGTAAAACTACTGGACTACTATAAAAGCGAAATGTAATCCAAAAGTTTGCATATGTCTGTGAACGTTCGTTATTCCTTCATGCTTAAATGGCTACAGATTTTGATGAAATTTAGTACACATAGATAGACACTGAAGTAGCACATAGGCTACCATAGGCATCGAGCCTCTATATTCTCTGATATATTCTCTCTGACATATAGTATATTCTCTGACCGATCTTCCAAATGGTTCAACCAATTATTATTTTTTGGGAACTTTCCTATAAAATATCCCATGACGATCATAAGTTGTTAGATACCAGAAACAATTCTTCCTATTCACTAGAGAACTAGCGCAGAGACCTCGAGGTCAGCGAATATAAATAGCTAGCAATATTAAAATTTATTTAAATTTCATTAATATTTATTAACCGACTTCCGAAAAGAAGGAGGTTCTCAATTCGTCAGATCTTTTTTATGTATGTTCACCGATTGCTCGCAGACGCCAGAACCAATTTGAATTTGTGTTTGTTTCAAAGGGTTATAGTTCCTAGGTGGTCCCATTTAAATTTTATCGAAATCGGTCGAGTGGTTTTTAAATTAATAATAAACTATTATTTTTGTTAAATAAGAACTTTAAAAAACCGACTTCCAGGCACTAAAATGTAAAAAATATTTGAACGAGGATTTTCATTTAGAATAGATACCTAATCAGATATTTTCGAAGTCGGTGGCAGCCGATGCAAAGCAAATATAATATATTTCGATACGTAAATAACATCACAAATTGAGGTATAATATTTTAACTATAATTAAAGTTCATAGGTCTAATCATATTTACCTATTAGATCATATCTGATTAGATATCTATTCTAAATGAATGCCCCCGTTTAGTTATTTTTTACGTTTTAGTGCCTGGAAGTCGGTTTTTGTTTTTATTTAAAAAGTTTTTATTTACTTTATATACCTATTTATGTTAACCTGTTTCGTACATTATCAGATGCAAACAAAAAGACAAATATATATAACTTTGGTAATATTTTATTACATTTAGCGTAAATATTTGACATTTTTAATGACACAATCTTTTAGGGTTTTTTTCATGGTTTTAGTATTTATCTATTTTATGGATTTTTTGATATCAGCGTTTCGTTTTCAATATTATAAGGTAAGGTGCAATTTCATTTCTATCAAACCTATACTAATACTATAAAGAGGCAGAGTTTGTTTGTTTGTCTGTTTGTTTGAATGCGCTAATCTCAAGAACTGCTTATCCGATTTGAAAAATACTTTTTGTATAAAACAGCGGAAGGCTATAAGCTATATATCATCATCCTACTGCCCAAGGGAGCGGAACAGTAATCATAAATATCAACAAATCGACAGGCTTCTATACAATATTGTAAAACTGATATTTATAATCAAACAAATTTAACGCGGGTGAAATCGCGGGGCACACCTAGTTACTGTATAATTTTGTGGGTAGATACTGCCTGTAATAAGTTTTCAAACATCTAAAACATTAGTCTCTCCCGTGACCATGGTTGCTACATATAGAATTTTCGAAACGTTGACTACAAAAAATTAAAATAAAGGCAAAATGATAAATTACCGCTCAATCTCATTCGTGTCTTCCTCACAAAACGTGACACTGGCAGAATGGATTGCGTCTGTTAACGCAACTATAAGCCATTATAAAAAAAAAGGCAAAATGATATCCGAAAAAATATTTTATTTAATTTTAGTAATGTTTTGTCGATACAAAATTTTCCACGCCTACTTATGCTAAGCCAGGTTAAGTTAACTGTATGTTGTTAATGTTACCAGACTATATTATCATATTGCTTACGTCAATGTGTCGCGGTCGGAATGGCCGAGGGAAATCGAATATCAAATCGATCCGGTTATTTTTTATCGTTGATATAAATAAAAATAAAACTCTTATTTGTCTTTTTAATGTATATCTCTTTGTTTGTTTAGAGGTACGTTCTAAAAATAGCGAGTTCTATTAAAAACTATTTAAACAAAATATAAAAGTGAATGATGGGCGACCTCTCTTACATCAATCTATCAAGTAATAAATCTACGAGTATCAAGTCATACCTTTAATAACTTAAACTACGATTTCATTGAAGCTAATCTGCACAGATAAATAAAAATTGAAGTGTCTGTTTGTAATGTCAAAATAATAGTTTGTAATATCAAAGTAAACAGCTTTTTACTAAAATCATATGAAATAATATACCGTACCTACTTATTAAATAAACTCTATTTTTTTTATAGGAAAAAGGGGCCAACAAACAAACGATCCACCTGATGGTGCTGGCTATGGCCGCTCATGGACAACTGCAACACAAGAGGAGTTGCGAATGCGTTGCCGGCCTTTAAAGGACCTATAGATACGACTTTTGAAGAGTCCCATGTTATCGCGCTCAGGGAAAACTCGGGAGGAAGATCATTCCACATCTTGCACGTGCGAGGAAAAAATGATCGAGACGCACGTACATTTGTAGGATGCCAAGCATCTAAAATGTGTGGTGACATCCAACCCGACGGCGAAGGGTGCGATGATAGAAGCGCGACGGTGGCACCATATCAAAAAATTTATCAGAACACAATCCATTGTATAGACGATAGAAAACACACCGCGAGCCAACATCTCTCCTCTATTGAGCACACCCATTTTTTTTTAAGCCAATTTGGCTTTTTCTTCCAGATGACATCTAAATTGGACGTCGCTCGACATTTCGACCCCTAAGATCCCGATACTCTTACAGATGTTAAGAGGGGTGTTCTGGAACTTTGGTGCTATAATAAAAGGCGTCTTTTTAGTGTTGAACGCACAAACTTGTGTCTTTGAGGGGTTAAACTGGACGAGATTTCGTCGACCTCAATCGGAGACTTGCTCCAGGGAAGTCTCAATTTCGGACACAAGTTGGACTCTGTTCTCCTCAACCTTAGCTCGAGAGATGTTTGCTCGGCCAGTATAATAGGCATCGACTGTACTGTCATCTGCATAGCAATGAGTGTTGTGAGTTAGCAACATATAGTTGATATTCAAGATGAACAGTGTAGGCGATTAAATTTTTGTCTATCTGTATTTTTGTTACGGCTAATCTCCGAATCGGTTGGAGTGATTTTGATGGAACTCTCACTGGCAGATAACTGATGTTATAAGGAGTAACTTAGGCTACTCTTATTTTAGAAAAAGATTTATTAGGGTTCCGCTCAAAAAACATACCTAGAGACGCACTAGCGAAGCAAGGAATTATCTAAAATTGAATAAATCTAATTTTCACTTGTACTTCTTTATTAGTATTTCTTATTTAGAAAAAATAAAGAGTTTGCAGAATCTCCACAATATATGTAAATAGGCAAAGACAAAACAGTTTTGTGCCTTTTATTCTTCTGTTTTTCAACAGATTTTCTTTTTTCTTTATTTAGTAGCCTTAATGTTATAAATAAAAAAAATCGAAACAATTATTTTTATATATATAATGATTACGGTCGGAGTACGACCATTAGGCGAACACCGGCAGAGGGTAGAAAAACAGATTAGAATAAGTTATAAAAAAATTATTGCGTGTTGAGAATTCTGATGAGTGACGCGAGCGAAGCCGCATACGGAAAGTAGTATACGGTTATACTAGTTTAGTTGATAGCTATAAATTATTCGCCGTATATAAAAACCTTAGGAAATATTTTGTTAAGTTATATCTATGACGAACAAACAAAAGCTGTAGCTAATATCTCAATGACTCATATACATATACAATATACTCGACATACACGCTTGTTAGTGGAATATTTACGAGAATCAAAACTGGTTTCACCGACGTAAACATTGTTCCATACCTGTTATTTTCTTACGTTTAACAGATTCAGGAGCAATCTGGAAAGTTTGCGAATCTTACTTCAATTTTATATACATAAAACTAGCAACTTACCCTCGCTCCGCTCGGGTTTCTATCCCCAGTTACGTTTGAACGTTTAGTATGGATTTCTCAGAGATGAGATATTTTCTCGCTGTAAAAAGTATCATATACGTTGACCCAGATAACCAGCTATCATCATACCATATTTCATCAAAATCTGTCCTGTGATTTTCTCGTGATATGATACTTAACATACAGATAGACAGACAGACAGATAAAAATTCTTATAACTACAGATCCGATTTATGTATCGATAATGACTTGAAATAGTCATTATTATCGATAAGATTTTCCAAAAAATATTTAATGTACAGATTCGACTCAGAATTTTATTATACGTATAGACAAACTAGCGATTTATAATATTATACACAGGTAGCGCCACTTTTTGGCAAATTTTATTACTAGCGGTAATCTATGTGTTACTTTAGGTCAAAATCTAAGTACCAAATTTCATTCAAATCCGACCTATTGCAGTGTATAGGATGGACAAACACACAAATACACAATTTCGCATTTATAACAGTAGCGTGATGTATATCATGTTATATTAACGAATGCATAGAGGTTCATTTCGTTTGATTAAGTTAATTTTTTAATTTTATGTGCTCTAACATAGTATAAAGAACAAGATGGCGCTATAGTTGTTATCAAACGATGTATTACACATATAGGTTATCACCTATATATATACATATACAATATACATGCGGTATATATGACGTATGTGTATCACCTCACACCTGGGAGAAGTGAGTGAGAAGAATGAGTTAGAATTAAGTATACCTGTTTATAACACAATATAGTATTGTACTCGTAAATTTTCGCGTCAAATATCGTAAGAAACTTTCCAAACTTTATTAGATGTGTCGACGGAGATATCACATCGAACATTTTCTATTATGTGAGCAACAAAATCCTTTCATATTCCCATTTACTCGTGAAGATGTTCAGAAACTACCTGTTAAATCTACGGAGGGCTCTAAATATACGAGCCACATCTCAAAATGGGGTTCAAAGGTATAAGTGAGTGACATTATTATAGCAGGGTCATAATCTCTTCTGAGCCACTGAAGTAATATAAACGGTTATTGTATACTTTAACTTTATCGGTTATTGTTTTTTTCTATTGTTTTTTTTATAAAGAATATTTAAAGAGAGTGGTTTTAAAATAATCCATACTGTACTAATATTATAAATGTGAAAGTGAGTTTGTTTGTACTCCTTTCGTGTCGAAACAGACTGACGGATTTGGTCTGATTTTGTGTGGAGATAGGTGGAGGGCTGGAGAGTGACATAGTAGTAGAAAAACACGTTAAAATACAACCCATAACATACTAATCGTTAAAACGTACCTTGGGATGAACCCGAACGAAGCGAGGGTGAGTCGCTAGTGTAATAATAATAATAATTCAGCTATTTTAATATCCCATGAGATGAGATGGAGTAAACTATTATACTCTACTACAAAGGACAAATAACAGACTTCTTTATACTTCGTCTTAGGTAAACTACTTAGGTTTTTTAAGAAATAATGTAGACAGTGTCAAAACAAAAATAATAATGTGTTAAAATTATGTATGTTTCATGTAATGTATACAAATATTGATAGAATAGGTACTTATTATCCTGATATATGTATTAAAAGCCGCACTTATTGTTGGTTTATCCCTTATGATTGCTAAAAATATGTTAATAAATAAAAATAATATACAAATTTTATTATAATAAGGAAAAATATATATTAGTCCATATATATTATATCCTTTGAACAATGTAACCTTTCGTATGGACTATAAAGTGGTGTCATCATTTTCTTTCGCCAGTTGTGAAACTTAGATCAAAAAGTTAAAAAAAATAACAGTCTTTATTCAAATAACACAATGGTAACAAATACACACAGCCCTAACTCCTGAACTAGAAAACTGTGGTTCAGGAACCAGTACCTTCCCATATCAGGCGTACATATTCAATGCATGAAATTACATTATAATAAGGTAAGTTGCATACCCCTTCCCTTATGCATTAAAGAAAGTAAACGATCTGTTTGGAAAAAAGGAGGATTAGTAGCATAAATAGTTAAATTACGCTACTATCTAAGCCACGCCTCGTCTTGTTGTATAATTAGGTTTTAAAATGAGATTAGCACATGATTGGCATATAAATTGCAGAGTTGGAAAACCAGAGTGTGAACCCGCTTCATTTTTGCTTCCAAGCGTGCGCATTACTACTGAGCTCCGACTTCATCAGATATATATGTAATTTTAATTACATATATTGTGTTATTCCTGTCCTTACAACACACCAGGACACACCAGGGGTAGTAAAGGCCAGGGGTGTAGTGTGCGCAAGCGACTCTACGACGCCCGATTGCACTGCGACGATAGAGTTCCACAGAGAGTTTTAACCTAAAGTTTCACAGTACCCTGTCGTTGACATCCTGCAAATACCCCATGACAGGTTTCCCCAGCGACATCAAAAAAAAGAGGCTTGTGTTATGGATACCAGATAGCTGATACACTACATATATATATATATATATATAACTTTAAATACATACATATTATAAATATAAACAACCATGACTAGAGTACAAACATTCGTGCTCATCACACAAATGAATGCCCCCAGCGGTACTCGAACCCGCGACCACTGGTTCAATAAGTAGGGTCACTACAAACTGAGCCAAACGTGTCGTCAAAACAAACATATTATGTATGTTTGTACATAATATATATTTAATGGTTGGATTGGGTTGGCAGGAATTTCATTGTATCGTATCCAGGTACCTGCGCTTGACGGCAGCATTGTGCGATGTAATTTGTCAAACGATAATTACTAGGGTGGTCCGGGAGTGGTCCGAGTGGTCGGGGGGTGGTCATAGGTGGGGGGGGGGGGGGTTCTCGTACTGCTGGCAGTTATTTAAAGAAAAATTATCTATACAAATGCATCATATAAATATGGATTATGTCATTATAGATATTACACGTGTCAATTAAATATCAGACTTCTATTGTAAATGCGAAAGTATTTGTGCGTGTCTGTGGGCGTGAATCTTTGTAACTCCTTCGCTGAACTGATTTGGATAAAGTTTAGTACACAGGTAGATTATGACCTGGATGTGTTACTACATAGGCTACGTTTAGGTACCCGAGTGAAAGTGAGGTTAAGTCTCTAGTGTAAAATAAAGTACTTCAGCTGCCTAAGTTCAGCCATCTAACAAAAATACTCTCTATAGTTGGCTACTTAATTTTAAACATGTTTCAAAATATATTTCATATGCAACTTATACATAATATTATATACATATAATAAAATTTTAAATGATCGCTGTCTGTACATGGAAGATATTTGAGAAAAACTATTATTGTGAGCCTTCATTAACGCAGCAGAACCGAAAACAATGATTTTTACATTTTTTGTCTGTTTGTCTGTGCGTTTGTGCGCGCTAACCTCAGTAACAGTTTAACCGATTTAGGTACGCTTTTCACTATTGTCATATGGTAATAGGGACGCACCCGAGTGAAGCGAGGGTCAGTCGCTAGTATATATTATAAATCTATACATATAATAAAATTGTAACTAAGCCGAATCTGTACATTAAATATTTTTTGGAAAATCTTATTGAAATAGGCATTATTATTGATATAGAGACCGAACCTATAGGTTTTAGAATTTTTGTCTGTCGGTCTGTCTGTTATCACATCACGGAAAAAACCACTGGAGGGATTTTCTTAAAATTTGGTATGATGATAGCTGGATATCCGAGTCAACATATAGGATACTTTTGACCGCGGTAAATTTGCCATTTCTGAGAAAAAATACAAAAACTGCAATGTAATAGTATGCTAATATGTAAAACCTAAGAATTTGGTTTTTGGTAATCTGAACGCGGGCGGAGACGCGGACAGTGCTAGTTTAAAATAAAATTGATAAACAAAGCCAAAGTTTAATAATGACAACTCAGTACGTAGCTTAATATATTTTATTTGCCCCAGTTTGAGAGCCGCCGAACTGTACGTGACATACAAAGAGCTTGTTACGTGGAGGACTCGCTTTTAATTAACAATTTAAATTTGATTTCATACAAACTTTCATTTCCATATTTTCAATTGACCAGTGGCACAGTGGCACTACAGATCTGGCAATGCCTGACAAAAATTATAAGGCATTTTTAACAACATTCATATTTATTAAACCATTTAAATATGCTTAGAAAAATCTATTTCAATGAAATAAACGAAATAAACATTTTTATATAAAAAATAATAAACAAAAATTTCAGGAATAGTTAGGTATTTATTTCAATAAAGAAGAGTACACTGGGAAACTCTATTTTATGGCAAGAAATAAAAGCTTATTTTTTAATTGCACACTAGTGATTCACCCTCGCTTTGCTGGGGTTCATCTCTAGGTACGTTTTAACGGTTAGTATGGAATAGATAGACTATATATTATATATACACAGGTACAAAATACAGTTATGGACTTTTCGATTTTCCAGGTGTTTTATTTTTTGGTTTTCCCTATTTTTATTCTTAAACCACCCCTGACACGCCCCGGCAAAACAAAAAAAGAAAAGTTTTTGAGTTTTAGCGAGACAAACGAGCGACAATTTATATGTTATTATTTACAATTTTATAATATGAATAAAGATATGGTTTGGTAATATTTTTAATATTTTAAAAGTATTGCCATCCATCGGCGGTGAAATAATGTTTAAACTTTAAAAAAAAAATCTAATACATATTCCGTAAAGTAATCAAAATGAGGATTCACTGAAGCTCAGTAGTTCTGTTTCTGTTTGGAAGACTTATTATTAACAATATATTTTTCCTTAGAAAGACTGCTTAGTTAAACTAAAAAATACAAGTTAATCTATATAAATTTTATTTGTTTACGTAACGTAAATCTGCACTATTGTTAATCACAAGCACGTTTTCACAATAGCTTAAACATTACCGCCAAAATACTCCGACCGGGAATCGAAACATCTGTATGCTTCTATGTCAAATAACCTTGAGCTTAAATTTTTCTTTGTTTTAACGCTGTTACCGTCATAACATTCAAGGGGAGAAATTAAATGGCGTTTTACTTGAGGGTATGCGACTCGTCTCACCCAGGTCTCTTGAACAGCCTACAATTGCAAGGGCTCTCCTCACAACGGTTTGCTCAGCTGGCTGTAGCAGCTCTTTGTTTTATGTATTTTATATTTTCCGTGTAAACTGTGGTTGTACTTATGTAACTTTTATATTTTCATATGTATTACTTATGTAACTTTTAAATTTTTCTGTGTATTACCACTCGGCAGCCATATTACGTGACTTCTGATTGATTTGAGACCACAAAGTGTATAACGCTCAAGCTCCTTGAGTGAATTGTAACTATGAAATGTAATACGTTCTTATAATAAATATAAATACGAAAGTCTGTTTATTTGTAGGTCACACCCTACAAAGCAACAAATCGACGTAATTTTTTTTATATATATTTTTTACCAAGAAGTATAATGCACTACATATTTTTTACCCCGCTACTATAAATTCCTGAGAGGTGCATGTAAGTACATCGTACAAAGTCACTAGGTGGCACTAGTTAAGAAATAATTTAAAAATGCACTCTTATAGTTGTAGAATCCGCCCAACCGTTCTTGTAAGAAACATTTACAAGTTTTTTTTGTTTCCTCCATCTTAAATTTCGACATAAGTTTTTAAAAACATAATTATGTCCAAACTTGACCCCTTTACTTCATATCTTATGTATAATATATAATACTATAAATCACTAAAAATACAGTACAATATAATACCTTTGTAGGTTATAATATTACACCTAGGGACGCTCCGAGCAAACCGAGAGTCACCAGTATAAAATAAGAGGTTCATATTAAAGTAAAAAAAAAATAGTGCACAATAGATATCACTTATTCTTAGATACATATATGTAAAGAAAACCACTTCATATGCAAGTGCTTTTTTTTAAGTTTATTTTATTTACATAAATACTTTTTGATTGATTCCAAATTTACTTTATTTTTCTTTAATTTGTAATAAAATAATTGATATAATAAAAAATTATAAAATTTTCCTCGAAGAGTTTATTTATTAGTTTATTGTTATTTAGATTGAAATAGAGGCTTTAAATGTTGTTTTTTTTATTATTACAGGTGAGTTAATATTTTATTGTAAGTGTAATTTTTAAAATGTTTTTTGTATATATATATATATATATATATATATATATATATATATATATATATATATATATATCACGTAACATTCGCTCAACACTCGTACAGACAAAAATACATAAAAAACTTACAATACATAAAACTCTACTCTTTCCAAGTTTGTTAGTAACTAAACCCATGAGAGCAGGAAATATCAGCTTTAAATTTTAAAGTAAAACACATAGAAGAATTTCCCACTACTCTTCCACTTTCTAAGATATTCCCTCGCAACTGTCATAAAGTTTTCTTAGATTTCTATCGTATAAAAAAATATTAAGTATAGGTACTTTGTATATAAAAAATCAGTTTTCCTGTAAAATAAAATTTCCTTTCCTGTTTTAGAAAAAGCTGATTCAAAAACCGCAAAAACTAATAGCCACCAATAATTCGTGCAGTCGATGACTTAAGCTACGTAGAAGTGAATCGATACGATCTCATCCAGTAATGGCTCCTTTAATACATATCATATCTCGCAAACTTTTCCATGATGTATTTTCCATTTTATAGTTTTACCTACTTTAAAGAACAGAAGTGAGTTTATTGCATAGAGCAAAAAAATGAGGAGGAGGGGAGGGAGGGGATCGAGACCTGATTAGTAAATCAGCTAAGTTTCATGCCATTGTTAAAAATATTTTTTTGCTTTTCTAATAGCAATTTTTCGAATAGCAATGAAGTGAAATTATTATTTTCACGTCACACAATATGTGTGACAGTAAAGAAAGTATATTACTTTAAAGATGTAAATATGTTGGATAAGATTATAATTTTTATATAAGCACCCATCCATGACTGGAGTACAAACATTCGTCATCACACAAATGAATGCCCCCAGCGGGACTCGAACCCGCGACTGCTGGCACAGAAAGTAGGGTCACTACAAACTGAGCCAAGCGTGTCGTCAAGTTAAGTTATTGAAATTCTATTTCAAGATATACTCAGTTTTAACATAGAAAGATAGTTTGAGATGTTTCACATTCGTACCTCGAAGCTATAGAAGCAAAGGGCTTGGGTTCGAGTCCCAAGTATGGGATCACTGGGGTTTTGTGTCAAGAAATATTCAATAAAATCCCAGAAAGAAAGTTTGCGGCGTTTCACCCCCGTGTCTATTCACTTCTGATAAAAGCATAATATCTTCAGAGCTAATGGTTAGCCTCAGTGAGATTGACCCCCGGGGCAAAATCTTTCAAGAGAATGTATCTATAATCTATGTCCACTTAGGGAAAGACAGGGTGGTTTGACATGCGAATATTTGACATTTTAAATAAAACTATCTTTTTGGAATTTTTCGCTAATTTATTTTGATTTTTGGTCCAAGTTCCTACTAGCGCATCATAACGTACATAAAATAGATACTTTATGAAATTTTCCAATAAAAAGTAGGGAATTCATACTTGATTGAGGCACTAAAAGGTAAAAGGCAACGCTCACACGCCGCCCGCCCGCCGCCCGCCACCCGCCGCCCGCCGCACGCTGCAGCTCTGATTGCTAACATTGGCTCGATCACTGTCAAATGAATCCTATTTATTTGTGCTGAGATCGTACTCGTAGATACATTTACTGAATATCTTTGATTCCCCTTTATAGGTTTACAATTCTTCGCGAGGTAGACTAAGAACATATTTCAATACTTACAATTTAGTTGTGTGACTTTTTAACTTGTTTTTAAAATATATAATACTAGCGACTCACCCTCGCTTCGCTCAGGTTCGTCCCTAGGTTGATTCCCCATACAAATTTTCATCCCCATTTTCACCCCCAGGGATGATCTCCAGGATAAAAACTATCCTATATCCTTCCCAGAGTGTCCAACTATCTTCTTACCACATTTCATCTAAATCGGTTCAGAAGATCCAGAGATTACCCCCTACAACGTCACAAACTCACAAACTCGCAATTCACAAACTTTACCTCTATATAATATTAGTATAGCATATTAGATATACAATTAACTAGGAACTAACTCTCACTTCGCTCGGATGCTTTTTGCTCGATTGCGTCTATTAGTAAGTATTAAAGTAACTTGAAGTGTATATATATATATATATATATATATATATATATATAATATAGGGTCTATACCCAGTACGTTATACCCGTTGACAATGTTCTCACACCTCTGCTCTGTAAATGTCCATTAGATTTGAATACAATATATAAACTTTATTTATGACGATCACTGCTCACCAACGAAAAACATAACAAAAGATATAGAGGTTTTTGATGGACTTCGAATATATCTGATTAGGTGTGAAAACCCTCGTTTAGTTATTTTTTACATTTTACTGTCTGGAAGTCGGTTTTTGTTTTTAAGTTTTTATAATCCATTTTTAGTGTAGACGTAATAAGCAGGTAATTTGTAAGAGGAAATTTTTAATAACATATTCGATTAAGCAATTTATTTAAAAAATAATTTATTTGTTGATTTTTTTTAAAAACCGCTCGACCGATTTCGATGAAATTTAAATGGGAACGCCTGGGAAGAATACCCTTCGAAACAAAAAGACGGTTCGGTTCAAGCGTCTTCCAGTATTCGGTGAACATACAAAAAAAAAAAGATTCTGACAAATTGAGAACCTCCTCTTTTTTGGAAGTTGGTTAAAGTGGACAGATCCCTACAATAAATATGCACGCAATATTTTATACTGCGTACAAGCGACGTAAACGTGCCGCAGTAAAATCTATGTTTATTTTACACTAGCGGCTCACCCTCGCTTCGCTCGCGTTCGTCGCTAGGTACGTTTTAAATAGATATAAGTAGTTATTAGCCAGCGTTAGCCATATACATTTTAATATGGTTGATAAGTATTCTTAAATAAGTATTCTTAAATTTTATAATTTTCCGCGCAATTTTTAGGTTTTTTCTTTCATAAAAACCTTCTCCTGACAATAACACAACAAGAAAAAAGTTAAATCGGTCCAGCCGTTCACGCGTGATGGCGTGACCAAGGGAAATAGGGATTCATTTTTATATATATATATATATATATATATATATATATATATATATATATATATATATATATATATATATATATATATATTATAGCTTCACACAATGTCTTCTTAGACGTCGGTACTCGGTGACATAATTCAGATGCAGAAAGTACATCCACACACACATCCGGATTAATCGATTTAAAGCCATTCCACACTATAACTATGGTGCCAATCACAATCCGTTCTCGATCCTATATAGGTTAGTTGAATACAGGTAGTATTAAATATGAGATGGAATATTACTGGAAGTCTGAATGCACTCATTGTTTCCTGTGTAAAAGTACCTAAGCAGAGCGAACCATGATTGGCACTATAGTGTAGATCAAGCCTTAGGTTACTCCTCATGTGCCTTAACCCAATTACAGTGGTGACAGGTGCAAATTGCCATCCATTATATAATATAGGCGTCTCTGATTATGTCAAGCTTCTCAGGATACAGCATGCCATCAGTATCATAAGTCACTTCGAAGATGGAATCGAACATCAATTTAGGCAGACGTGACATCAGGCAATGCGATACGAAAAAAATGTTTCTCAATAACAACATTTATTTTTATTTAATATTAAAATTTGAGAAAATAATGGGTAATACTATTTTTTTATAATATTTTTGGAATCAACGCACCAAATGAGACAGGAATTAGTTAAAATTATCGAAAAAGTTTTTTCATTGTTGGCCTGCGAATAATAAGCCAGTCATAACACCCGCCATACGTATAGCTTCACTTTCATATCATACCGTGGCTAGCTTTACGCGTTAATAGGGAGGTATAAATGGGGAGTGCAAAATGACACCACCGTAATTACTAAATCATACCGATTTTACAAGTAATGTGACACAATTTATGTTGTTTACACACGTTGATCGACAATAAAAATAAGGAGATGGTAGGCGATTTCATATATGGTACTATTATTTCACAATTGCCATCTTAAATACAGATAAGTTTCCATGATAAATCGTACAAATTAATAAAATTCTAAATACTTGTAACATGTACTATCTCGACTTGAGTGCATCCCTGCACATAAGCACAGTGATCTGCTCCAGCAGACCTGCCGTCGGGACGTCGTAGTTGAGTGCGTAAGGAATCCCGCGACGTCCCATTTAAAAGGAGGAGGATCTGTTGGGTTTTAGTGGGTAGTACTGGCTTTTCCAGCCTGTGAGTCCCACATAACTACCTGTATATATTTGCAGATGGTATGCGTTAATGCATTTTCCAACATAAAAAAGGTGCATCCCTACAGGCAGCACCACTTTTTACCAACTAACAGTATGTGTACCTTTATGTTACTACCGGTTATAGTCTTTATGTTAACTAAACATCATAAGCCATCATAATACGTTAAGCCGTTTTAGCTTAAAGGAGTAACAGACATACACATATAAAACTTTTGCAGTCAGAATAGCATTGTGATAAATTAACATATAAGCATACCTATGAATAGTTTATTACTTAAATTTTGATACAAAGAAATAATAATATCGCTATGCTAGCATCACTAAATAAAATTCAACAGCAAAACTCTGGAACTCCCTTCCCGATAAGATTATAAATGACAATCCATCGCTAAAACTGTTTAAATCTCGCTTAAAAGAACTTTATCTATGTGACTCCACGTGATTTCCTTATTATATATTTCTTGAAGTACGTGTATGTATGTATGGATATATGTATGTATGTATCTATGTACGTATGTATGTATGTTTGTATATGTATATATTTATATTATAATTGATGTTTGTAGTTTGTACCTACACCGCACCTCCTTATTATTTTTATATTTTCTTACGCTTGAGGGTTTCTGGTAGAAATCTCTTAAAGAGATAAGTCATCTTTTGTACACATAGTATCTGTTTTCATTTCTATGTTTTTTTCTGGTATATAAATAGATAAATAAAATTTTCATCTTAGCAACAACGCATGTAGATAGCGACGGATGCTGCAGTGCTTAAATGTTACTATCAGTTTTAGACTAACCCATTAAAATGTCGTTAAATGATATTCCATGCATCTGAAGACCGACTGCCGACCAAAATGTTCTCTAGGTCTATTAAAATGTACTTAATATGAAGGTTCCACACAGAAAATCCAAAAATGTACACATATCCGTAAACAAGATCTTGGTAAAGAAAGTTGGGAAATCATTCAAAGGTGCCGGATATAATTAAATATGTCCGAAGCAGGTCCTCGGGAGTTTTTTACGTATTCTACATGTAATTTTTATCCTGTCCAAATTATCGTAACAAAGGAAAGGTACTCGTATATCTTACCTTCGATCGACGTAAAACCTTTTGTTTATGGCTTTGAAATATTTATACAATGTACTTTAACTATTTTATTGTGCTCTACATTTTACTACCTAATTATACTAGCGACTCACCCTCGTTCTGCTCGGGTTCGTCCCTAGTTACATATTAACATTTAGTTTAGATTTCTCAGAGATGAGATATTTTCCCGCAGTAAAAAGTATCCCATATATTGACGCGGATAACTAGCTTTCATCATACAGACAGACAAAAATTCTATCAACTATAGATTCGGCCTTTGTATCGATTATAATGACTATTTCAATAAGACTATTCAAAAAATATTTAATGTACAGATTTGACTCAGAATTTTATTATATGTATAGATATGTAATGCTTTAATCGGACTATGCATAATAAAATAAAAAAAGCGAGAGCTTGTTTACGTGTGTATATGTTTGTTTGTCTTTTACACCGAAAATTTTGGACGAATTTGAATGAAATGTGGTGCACCGATAGACTTTAATAACCTAAAGTAACACATAGACTATCGTTAGGCTACCTAGGAGCAAAGCGAAGCTAAGTTTTTAGTGTACTATTTGGTGTTTTTCATGTACTGTTACACAATGTGCTGTATATAATACTTTCTTAGATTTACGCGAATGTTTGACATTATTAAATAAAACTATCTTTTCGGATTATTTCACGGATTTATTTTGATTTTTATTCCCGACGTTTCGAATGCTTTACAGCATCCATGGTCACAGGAGAGGCTGAAGTCTGAGTCTCTCCCGTGACCATGGATGCTGTAAAGCATTCGAAACGTCGGGAACCAAAAATCAAAATAAATCCGCGAAATAATCCGAAAAGATAGTTTTATTTAATAATGTGCTGTGTAATCTATACATATAATAAAATACTAACTAAGTCGAATCTGTAGATTAAATCTTTTTTGGAAAATCTTATTGAAGTAGACATTATTATCGATACAGAGGCCGAATCTATAGTTTTTAGAATTTTTGTCTGTCTGTCCGTCTGTCTGTCTGTCTGTCTGTTACAGCATCACAGAAAAACCACTGGAGGGATTTGGATGAAATTTGGTATGGTGATAGCTGGTTATCCGGGTCAACGTATAGGGTACTTTTTACCGCGGGAAAATTTCTCATTCCTGAGAAAAATATAAAAACTGTAAGAGTATACTAATTACCTAACCTAATTACTTAACCTAAGAATTTGGTTTTGGGTCATCTGAACGCGGGCGGAGCCGCGGGCAATGCTAATGTACTATATTCTTTGACTTTCAATATGTATCTTTTGCTGTTGCTAGAATCCAACGCGATCCACCACGTATTGTTCGACATAAGCGGAAATTGAAAAGTGGAAAGTAAAATATCACTAAGTCCTTCCTATTTACCTCGCAAAGGAAACAGCTTGAAGCTATAAAAGAACTATAGAGAAGAGGAAAAATATTTGCCCTTTTTACCTAAATGACTAAAAGAATGGTAAGGTTGTACCTACTATTGAATTTCTTTAGCGTTTTCTACAGTTCATATACTAAGTAATAAATTTTAACAAAAGAGATCATTTTAGACTGCTCAGTGACGAAAGATACAAATACTTAAATATGAGATATTTGGTTTTATCGAAAATATCCCGTATCTTAATAACTACTCATGATATCTTCATTAAAATAATTTTTATCGGAAATATTCTGGAAGCTCTATTATTTAATTGTTTGCACAATTTTATACAATTGCTTTTTAATATACCTTTAAAAGCAGAGGAAAAGAAGGGAGGAGGTATGTTGGGGAAGTGGGGAGAGGGGGGGTTGTTTCCTACTATAACTAAGAAACAATTGGCTTAAATAAAATAGTCACTTCAAAATATTTATGTGAATTTTAAAAAGAACTTAACCGGAAATAGAATATACGCATATGTGGACTTAATTTTTTTTTTCACCACCATCCTGTTTTTTGTTTTCTTATAGTTTGACTACAAATTTTTGCCATAGCTCCAAAAGTCTCTGAATAATCTGGATGTGACGTACCGACAGACGGATGTGTCGAAATTATAAGAGTTCCGTTTTTGCCTTTTGGCGATCAAACCCTAAAAAAAGCGACGTAGTAAAAAATCTTTTGTTATTATAACAATATAAGTGTGAAATAAAAGCTTAGTAAGAATCAATGCCACAAATTAATTTACTACTAACTACACTAAGTTTTTGGCAAAACAACTAATATTATTGTGTCGTCGACATTTTTAATTTTTCTACACAATGATCTGTAGCACAATGGACAAAAATTATTAATTTTCCTTTAGAAGCTAAGTAACTTGTTTATTTTCTCTAATTCAAACAAAACAATGAGAAAAGTACGTAAATAATACTGTTTACATGGATTTTGCGTAGAGCTTTCCATTTTGCGTAGAGCTATCGCTCAAACTAACAGCATTTAATAAAATAATGCATTATTTATACAACTTTTACATGGCTAAAGCAAAGCTACTCTTTCTCTCCTTCTCTCTTGTGGAAAGAGAGTTTTATTTTGCTTGTTCAAAGCACGTCGAAATTATCAGGGATATAATTTTGGGCATGAGATTCTTACAAAGAGTCCGTACAAGGTGTCAGAAACAAAACGTACTTGAAGCTAATCTTCTTTAATGCCCAATTACAATAGTAATAGGCTTAGACCAACGTACGACAGGTTTTACAACAGCTTGTGACCGACTCACAATGGACTTACTTATTTGAATTCTACGCTTCACTGATACGTAAGGAAAGAACTCCAAATTCATTCTTATTCTTAACTAGCATTGCCCGCGGCTCCGCCCGCGTTCAGATGACCAAAAACTAAATTCTTAGGTGTTACATATTAGTATACTCTTACATTGCAGTTTTTGTATTTTTCCTCAGAAATAAGATATTTTCCCGCGGTAAAAAGTATCCTAGGATCGCGCGCTACATCGCCCGGTTTATATAGCTTGAGCAGGCGGTCGAGCGATGCGGGGCAGAGGGGATGGACTCGCCGTAGGCATCTCAATGCTCGCCAAGCATTAAAAATGTTTCGCTACTAATTACTTCTAACAACGATATCTCAAAAACTATTCATCTGATTGATTTAGTGTAAAGAGCAATTTTAATCTGCATTAAATGACTAAGCTAACTAAAATATTCATTTGGATAAGGATTAATACCGAACTAAAGAAAATAACTTTGAAAATAACGTAATGTTTTTAATTAAAAATGTTAACATAAAAGTGGTTATTGTAAGTCAACCGTAAGAGATAGAGATATGCTATCGCGGACTTTTTTGTAGCATTTTTATAGATTTTGAATTCTCTAGTACATTACTTAACTGTATCTTTGCTAGTTTACGCGGCGTTCGCGTGGAAAGTTCCCATTTGGCGAGATTTTTTGCGACCTCTTCAACATTTGTCGCCGTATTTCAGCTAATTTACATAAAAGCATAATAAATTATATACCTAAACCTTCCTCAAGAATTACTCTTTCTATTGTTGAAAACCGTATAAAAATCCGTTCAGTAGTTTTCGAGTTTATCGCGTACAGACAGACAGGAGGACAGACAGGAGGACAGAAAGACGCGGCCGGGGGACTTATTTTTATAATAAGTATAGATATTATCTTGCTATTGGTCACTGTGCATTTGAATTATTGGTACTACGAAATAAATTATACTATTACGAAAATTATGTAGGAGATTCCATATACATATTTACTTATCTATATTTACGTCCATATCACATTATGAACTCATCGAATTCACCTTCATTCTCTTTATGAACTGATTGGATATTATAAGCTTACTAGCATTGCCCGCGGCTCCGCCCGCGTTCAGATGACCAAAAACTAAATTCTTAGGTGTTACATATTAGTATACTCTTACATTGCAGTTTTTGTATTTTTCCTCAGAAATAAGATATTTTCCCGCGGTAAAAAGTATCCTAGGATCGCGCGCTACATCGCCCGGTTTATATAGCTTGAGCAGGCGGTCGAGCGATGCGGGGCAGAGGGGATGGACTCGCCGTAGGCATCTCAATGCTCGCCAAGCATTAAAAATGTTTCGCTACTAATTACTTCTAACAACGATATCTCAAAAACTATTCATCTGATTGATTTAGTGTAAAGAGCAATTTTAATCTGCATTAAATGACTAAGCTAACTAAAATATTCATTTGGATAAGGATTAATACCGAACTAAAGAAAATAACTTTGAAAATAACGTAATGTTTTTTATTAAAAATGTTAACATAAAAGTGGTTATTGTAAGTCAACCGTAAGAGATAGAGATATGCTATCGCGGACTTTTTTGTAGCATTTTTATAGATTTTGAATTCTCTAGTACATTACTTAACTGTATCTTTGCTAGTTTACGCGGCGTTCGCGTGGAAAGTTCCCATTTGGCGAGATTTTTTGCGACCTCTTCAACATTTGTCGCCGTATTTCAGCTAATTTACATAAAAGCATAATAAATTATATACCTAAACCTTCCTCAAGAATTACTCTTTCTATTGTTGAAAACCGTATAAAAATCCGTTCAGTAGTTTTCGAGTTTATCGCGTACAGACAGACAGGAGGACAGAAAGACGCGGCCGGGGGACTTATTTTTATAATAAGTATAGATTCAACTAAAGTATTATCTATACTAGTAATTTTATAAAGAGGAAAGATTTTTTCGTTTGTTTGTTTATACGAATAAGCTCCGTAACTGCTGAACCTATTTAGATGAAATTTGGTAAGAAGGTAGTTTGAGACCTTGGGAAGGAGTTTTTATCGCAGAAATCCTCCCTTAAGGGACTGAAATTGGGGACGAAAGTTGGTATGGGGAAGCAACCTAAAGACGAATTCGAGCGAAACGAGGGTGAGACGCTAGTCCTCGTAAAATGAGTGTATGCTCTGCTCGTCACATACTGTACGTAACCTTCTTTGAGCATAGTAGATACTTGGTCTTGATAAGTACTTTAATATCTCCCACTTCACCTTCTATCATCATGTCATTCTATTAAATATTATCAAAATCAGAACGAATTAATTGAATTTTTGATCTTCAAAACATATATGAGTATACATGTTGTTGGTGTGTTATCTCTTTGCCAATTAAGTTAAAATTTAGTTTTCAAGTTTTCAAGATTTTTCTAATGTCAGCCCACACAGCGACAATAACACAAAATATCCGCACCTGATTGTGAAGTAAATTCTAAAATAATTGGATTTGGTGAACCTTAGATTTAACTTTTATTTTATTTTTTTTATGGTTTTATTTTATTTTATCCAAATTTGTCGTTAAATTAAGAAACTTGTTTTTTTTTATAAAAATGAACAAAACGAGAAGTTAATGCTTTAAGCTCATTTGTTTTCTTAACACTATCAGCTCAGTCGCAACTACACGAGGTAAGCCAATTACACAAAAACAACTGGCTTTGTTATGGGTACTCGTTGTGGTACAGAATCAATTGCTCGTTAACTTACTAATAAGTAGGTACTATTTAACGCGCGAGTTCTCTTAGATCACAATTACAATTTCAAATTGTAAAAGATATTGTGTGTATGTGTGTGTATATGTATGTTCGTGTATGTGTGTGTGTTTGTGTACGTATGTGTATATTTTATCTATAAAAAAATCACGTCATACCGATGTTCCATAGTAACTGCAATAAAAAAGGAATAACCGACAGTCACAGTTCCGAATTTTTTTACTTTATCTTTGCATTGCATTAATCTGTGAAAATATTAGTATAAAATAACTATAACATTTTTATAATAATTTATGAATTTTCGAAACAATATAATAATAACTTTTAAGAAATTTACAAAAAAAATTACAAGCGATTAAAATATTTTTAAAAATTGAAAATAATCCCAACGATTATATTCAAAACCTTTTTACATGTATTCTTTACCCATTTTCCCACAACACCGCGTGTTTATCAAAACTCGAATTCGTCGATGTATTTCTTGCTTTTGCGAAATAAATATAAAAAATATTTTCGTTACACACAAATGCTCTTACAAAGGCCCATGTAGAGATGATATTTTACTTTATTTTTGCCCGAAATGTCCACAGTATAATATGTGCATGACGTACCGAAATTCACTGTTATTTATCACAAACCCTTCAATCACCAGTTGAAAATAAATTAATAAATATCTTGAAATACATAACACCATCTAGTTCCATGGTAAGCTACGAGGCTTGTGTTATGGATACCAAACGGTTGATACACTACACATACATATGTAACTTTAAATACATACGTATTATAAATATAAACACCTATGACTAGAGTACAAACATTCGTGCTCATCACACAATTGAATGCCCCCAGCGGAACTAGAACCTGCGACTCGAGCAAATACGATCACTACAAACCGAGCCGTCGAAAAAGTTTGGATGTAGGAGGCAAAATCAAAAGTTACTACTGAAGCGATTCTGAAAATTTTTTCCCTAATATAAATTATAAAGCTACATGATCGCCGAGCTTACGCCACTTTTTATTACGATAAAAATGTGTTCGATGTTAGAAATCAAAATAACGTTAATTGGAGTCGAGAAAGGACTTGCCGTTGATTTGCTTTAATGGCTGTATCGGCGTAGCGCTGTCTAAGCGGTTTGAAATAAAGCAGTAAAATGTATGGTATGTACGTGACGTTGGCGAAGTAATCTGTGCTCAACTGGCACGCTTTGAAGTTATTAACAAGAGAATTGAATTGAATTGAAAATGTATAGAAAAAAGACAATTCTTGTATATGATAAGGAGTAGCAAAGGGCACAGACCCTTTGCATCACTCTTGATATAGGTTTAGGATTTCACTAATTTCAAATAAAAAGACTTAAAAAATTTCCATGACACAACGACGACGACCGACGTGTTTTTTGTATATTTTCTTTAGATTTGAATTCGTATATAAAACTAGCATTGCACGCGGCTCCGTCCGCGTTCAAATGATCAAAATCAAACTCTTAGGTTTTACATATTAGTATATACCTACAATCTACATAATATACCAATTTAAACGGTGGTTGGCAATACCAAAAAATCCTTTACTACAAGATAGCTATTAACTTATTTCATTATTTAAATATATTTTTTTATTTGACAGACAGAGTAAATTTAATTGCAACCTATCTTTTGATAGTGTGTTGTTATCAGCGCACTCAGCTTGAAAAGGTCAGTACGACAATTCATAAACTCAAATCTTCAGGTTATTCTCGCCTCAACGTGTCAAAACTCGCATGGCGTGTAGAGTCTTCATATAGAGCTTTAAAATTACATACCATCTTTGAGTCTCGGCTTTGTTTTCGATTATATACATATTGTAAATACTACTATTGTGTAGATAGAGTCAAATAAACAAAATATTTGGAATAATATTTGCAATGAACATATCATATGCTCTCACAACTATATTATTATGAAATTCTTTCACACACAAAAAATTATCTTGAGTTTATTATATGGCATAAAAAATATGTAAATAGTACGTAATTTCCATAGGACGCTACGCATTACACCATGAATATGAAAATGAGGCCCACTTCGACAGTACATATTAAAAAAGGACTCTACATTCACCGGAGCAGACTTAACCTAAAATATGGAATTAAGGCTTACCGTCAAAAGCCCTCCAAAATTCGTTCACTTATAAAACTGAATGTAAAATTTGAATTAATGTTTTTACATAGCACTCACGTTGCGTATATATCGTCCGGGATGTAGAGACGTCCTCTCCTTGTGAGAGCCGCGGTACGACTGGCCACAGCGTGTTTACGATCGCCGCGCATGCGTGCAACTACCCTCATACACAATGCTACTATACAGGGTGACTCGTTAGAGCCAACGTAGTAACAAAGAGCAAGGAATGTAGACATAGTCACCCATAAAAATATTGGCACACATTTAAATTAAAAAGGAATTATTAAAAATTGCTTAGTTTAAAAACATACTCATATTTATTTCCTTCATCTATATACGAGTATCACCTTTTCTTCTAGAGTTTTAACCTTATTATAAAAAAAATAATCATCGGATTGTTCCTATAGATGTAAAAGATTGTGTGCGTGTGTATGTGTGTAAACTTGATACTTCTCACACTGAAACGCCCGGACAGATTTAGATGAAATTTTGAATAAAGATAAACTTTAACCTGAAATAAAACATAGGCTACTATATAAAAAATAATATAAATATATTTTGTAAAGTATTCTATACACTTTCTCCAAACATCCCGTATTCAAGGGCCGCCAAATTGTTTTAGAATAGGCTCTACGCGGTCGGCGTAGAGTTGAGCCAATGTAGCGCTGAGCTTTCAGTTCTGTCCGATTTTATTTGTTAATAATATTTCATTCTTTTGTGACCGCGTCTTTACAGTCCACTATATAGACTAAATAAACATAAATATCTATTTATTTTGGTTTTAATGTGTCTGAAATAGCTTTGATTCATAAATAATTCTTTTACTAATTTCAAACCGCGAATTTGTATTGCATTAATATGCATTCTAATATATAGTGTGATGTAATATTTGGTCCATGTATCTCAAAGAGAAAAACAAACGGATCAATTTTCCTCCAAATTATCAAACAAAAGAAGTTTAATGCACAAATAAAACTAAGTTATTACTTTTAGGGGCTAAAATAGAAATTTAAATAAAAAATCCAGTCCACTACGTTTTTCCTAATCTCTGAAATTAACGAGTTAAAATGTTCGAGAAATGCAGAATACAGGGCTTTACTTACATCCCCCCCAACGTGCGTTCACCTTGTCGTGGTGGGGGGGCTCAGTAGTGTCCGGCAATCCACCGGGCGCAAAGCCCAGAAACGCACAGGGAGGTGGCCCTCTTCGGTGAGCAGAGTACCATGCGGGTTGCTTCTGGTACTTCTCTGATAGCAGAGTGGACCTTGGAGCAACCCCATGGTTGTTGTGGTCTGCTTCGGCAGACCTGCCGTTGGGGCGTCGTAGTTGAATGCGTAAGCGATCCTGCGACGCCCCATTAAGACGGGCTAAGGCTTTGTTGGGTGTTAGTTGGTAGTACTGGCTTTGCCGGTGAGTCCCACAACTCGTGCGTAAATGCATTTCCCAACGTTAAAAAAAATATATAGCTACGTACTTCGAAGAATATACATAAAGCCTACCCTGATTGCCTTTTATGACATATATATAAATAAACATTAATGCTGCTAAGCGCAAAACTTGCGAACGGCTCGACCAATTCTGCAAAATTTTTTTTTCGTGTGCTCCTTATGAGGGCACCGAGCTTTTTGTTTTAGTAGGACGACAGCGGGCAGGGGGTGTGCCGTGTGGCTAGGATGGACGGAACGCGTGCGAATTTAGGTATTTCCTTCGTATTATTAAAACAAATACACATTTTGAAAATGTACAGTGTATAGGTTATAGAAAACGTATAGTATTGTAATTGTTAAAAACCTAATAAACTTCCTTGAATTATTTACACCGCACTAAGGGTTTATTTTGTTTTTAGAGATCATTTTGGATTTTTTTCTATCGAGGAAACTACAAATAATCGTGTTTCTAAAATGTACGATTTATAGAATAAATCCTTAAATATCCTACATATTAATAGCATAATTAAAGTTTTAATAATAACAATACAGCAATATATTGATATAATCAAACGAACGCAATTATTTCATAATTGGCTCGATGCCCCCGAAAGTTTTAATAATGAGAAAAGATATATAATAAGGTTATTATATATATAAAACAAAGTCGTGTTAGTTACACCATTTATAACTCAAGAACGGCTGGACCAATTTTTATGATATTTGATTTTTTGGATTTCTCTTAGTCCGGAATAGGATAATAAGTATTAAAACAGCAGAAAAATCAAAGAAAATAAATTAATATTTATATGACTAACGCTAGCTAGTAACTATTTATATCTATTTATCTATAAATAAAACTACCATTTCCGATTTTTTTGCGGATTTATTTAGATTTTTGGTTCCCGAAGTTTCGAATGCTTTACAGAAATCATGGGCACGCGAAAGACTAAGGTTTTACACGTCACAAAGACATTATAATAGTTGTTATAGAAAACTTACCCATAAAATTTCAAAATGAATTCAAAAAATATAAAAAATAGCACCAAAGTACCTTACAATATTTGGTAATTATAAACATTTTTTATAATGATAATAAGTTTTGTAATTGAATAGAGAAATATTATTGTGTCGTGTTCGCGGACTTCACATGTTTTTCGAAAACTAGTTTTCTTTAACATGCAGGTTTCCTCGTAATATGTTTCTTTACCGAAGGTCATAAGGTAATCATGTTAAAAATAATTTGCACATGGAAATATCAGAGATGCGAGATCCGAGATTTGAAGTCGCTTACCTTGGTTTTCAAATCAAGCGCAATTATGTAATTTTAATCACTTACGATGTAAACATTCACCATTCTCAATGAAATTGGTCGCTTTGTATAAAGTCGGTCAGAAGACTAAAGAATCAAAAAATGAACCTAATGCGCTACTGTACTGTGTACCCCATTGGTATACAAATTATCGGTCGTTGCGAGACATTCATAATAAAAACTCAATCTATATCTACATATAATAAAATTCTAAGTCAAATGTGTGCATTAAATATTTTTTTGGAAAATCTTATTTAAATAGACGTTATTATCGATACAGAGGCCAAATTTATAGTTTTTAAATTTTTGTCCGTCTGTCTGTCTGTCTGTCTGTCTGTTACCGCATCACAGAAAAACTACTGGACGGATTTAGATGAAATTTGGTATGGTCATTAGCTGATTATCCGGGTCAACATATAGGATACATTTTACCGCGGAAAAATATCTCGTTATTGAGAAAAAATACAAAAACTGTGATGTAAGAGTATACTAATATGTAAAACCTAAGAATTTGGTTTTTGGTCATCTGAACGCGGGCGGAGCCGCGGGCAATGCTAGTTACAAAATATATAGCTTTATCAGCTCACACTACGGGCCTTTGTGTTACGCGAGCTGTCAATTAGAGCATGGCTTTAACTCTGATCTGAGGGGAATTATACTGACGTGTAAATAGAAGGAGATCAGTCCCTCCGACGCAGTGGCCGCGTTACTTTCGTTGAGTCGGTTTTGTCGATGTAGCTCGGTCGATACATGAAGGTAAATATTGGGATATAATTTATCGTCATCTACAATTAATTATGTGAAATGTCAGTCAGTGAAGTGTTGTACCTACTTGTATACGACAATAAAGGAAGACTGTTAATAAGTCAAAATTAGGAAATCAGAGTGGTCTATGGTACAGGGTCGTACTTGTGATTGTGTAATCTAAGTGCGGAAAAAAGCCGTGCAAGAAGAAGAAGATTAGTAATAGGTAATTTCAATAGTATTTGGATCAATCTTGTTAAATACAAATGTACACGAGTATACCTACGTCTTACAATGTTCCTACTTACTGAAGATATCACCATATAAGTACATTGTTGCTTTTTACTAGAGAACTAATGGTAACAGTTCCAAACGAAATACCTCAATAAATTGTAAATTCAATAAAAAAATTCAACTTACAGATCAACGACTTTTCCTTACAATATTGTATAAAATAACAAAGGTAAAAAATATTAGAATTATTAGTTTTGTGTATTTATACGTTGAAATATATTTTTAAAGTAGCTCAGATATCGGTTGTAAATAAAAAGTGGGGTAGAGATTATAAAAATGTCTCAAAGACTCCAGATTGAAGATAAATTTGGTACCTATGCCAAAATAGGGAGATGGTTTACAAAATATTATGTTTGCTTATATTTTAAAGAAGTTATATGGTATATTTAAAAATAATGTACCTACATTTTGAAACGCGTCGTCATTAATTTAAAAGAATATTTGTATTTTATGTTTATGCTTGACGACACGTTTGGCTCAGTTTGTAGTGATCCTAGTTGCTGTGCCAGCGGTTGCGGGTTCGAGTCCCACTGGGGGCATTCATTTGTGTGATGAGCACGAATGTTTGTACTCCAGTCATGGGTGTTCATATTTATAATATGTATTTAAAATTGTATATGTGTAGTGTATCAACTGTCTGGTATCCATAACACAAGCCTCGTAGCTTACCATGGAACTAGATGGCGCAGTGTGTTAATGTCCCCACATATGCTGACATTACAATATAAATAAGCGCTCCCCTGTCTGGGCCTAGACCGCGGCCCGCCGAGTGCCACGCTTGGGCTGGACCTACCTCATGTGAACATTACCAATAAATTATACAAATAATGACTTTTTGTGAGAATAAAATATTATTTGTCCTTTAGAAAAATACTAGCGTCAGACTGCGCATTCACATTTACTAAACATGCCCAAATAGCCTTAAAAAATTTCAAAATGCCTTATTTTTTTGGATTCATCCAAGTGATTAATATGAAATTTATTTATTTATTTACTTATATAAACTTATGGGAATATGTATATAATATGTATGTTTTAAGAAGAAACAGAATAAAAAAATTACACATTTACTGTATATTTATTTTATATTTTTGAAAAGAATATTCTAGAATCTCGATCTTGTAATATATGTTACATGTTCACTTGCTCCAGTCTATAATTAATTTAGAGCCTAGCTACACCTAACATAACCCACTCGTGCTTTTGCAGTAGGTCGCTAAATATAACCCCTGCTTTGTATTAGGCAGGACCTTTTTTTTACATCGGTCAATAGATTAAAAAACTCTTTCAGAATTTTAAAATTGAAAATTTTCATTAAAGACTATCCAAATAAATTCAATTTCAATATCAAATAGATTTCATTTTGCTTTCTATTCCAAACTAAACAACTTATAATTAATTATTGTTATAGTAAGTTTTGCAAAGAATATTTAAACTACCTAGATCATGGCAAATGTTTTTTTTTTTACTTTTAATTAAAATGTTTTCGCAATCTTATCATCGGCACATAAAAATGTATTATGTAAAGGTTTTTAATCAATGAACACCCAATAAGGGTAATGGGTATACCTATACAATCTGAACGGTTCAAAGGCAAAGATGTATGTAAAACGGGGGCTTACAATTGATCCCTGCGGCACACCTTTATTTCTATTTTAAGACCGTATTAATAAATAAATTAAATCCTATTTTCCTTTGAAGGCCATATTATAATTTTAGTAATTCACGATGATTTTATCGCATAAAAGCTTGAGGTAACAAATTACGTCTTTTTAAAACTTACATTCAGCTGGGACATGTGGTTTATACCGTATACGGTTATATCATGAGCACATACCCCTTGGGTTCGAATCTTGCGTGAGTCATTGGTTTTCGACTAAAGTTTATCTATCTGGTTAAAATGAAGCACGGCCTTTTTAAATTGTCATCCAAATAAGATGATATGCCAATAAGGAAACGATAATTATTATAGGCAACTATCTAATGCTTACAACTTCTGTCGTCTCTTCGTCGGTCTCGAGTAATGTGCGATTACACATACTATTATACCGATTGATTTTCGTTTTTAGGGGTCCACAGCGAAAGGACATAAACGGAACCCTCTTAATTTCGTCATAACCGGCTGTCCCTAATTCACAGCCATTTTACTAGGAAACTATTGGTGCTCTAATGAAATATGGAGTAGAAAATTCTGGAATAAAGTGAGATGGCAGTTTTCAAGATATAAAATATTTTCAGTTCTAAAATTCGAACAATAATGTTAAACTTCATATTTTTTTTTCTATTTTAAGCATGAGTAAAACTTAAAAAACCGACTTCCAGGCACTAAAATGTAAAAACTACTAACTAAACGGAAGTTTCGTTTAGAATAAATACCTAATCAGATATTTTCGAAGTCGGTGCCAGCCTATGCAAAGCAAATCTAATATATTTCGATACGTAAAATAAAATACATATTTACCTATTAGATATTCATATCTTAAAATTCTTGTCGGCTGACACTGACTTCGAAAATATATTATAGGTATTCTAAATGAAAACCCTTGTTTAGTTATTTTTTACATTTTAATGCCTGGAAGTCTGTTTTTATTTTTTATGAAAAGTTTTTATTTTTTCATTTTTAGTGTAGACGTAATAAACGGGTAATTTGTAAGAAGAAAGTTTTTTATAACGATTAAACAATTTTTTTTTTAAATATTTCTTGTTGGTTATTTAAAAAAGTAAAAACCGCTCGACCGATTTCGATAAAATGTATATGGGACCACCTGGGAAGTATACCTACCCTTTGAAACAAAGAAAATATTTTCCAAATCGGTTCAGGCGTCTTCGAGTAATCGGTGAACATACATAAAAAAACCCGACGAATTGAGTACCTCCTCCTTTTTGGAAGTCGGTAAAAAATAAAAACCCTTAGCTATTTTTAGTGATAAAATATGATATTCTCATCAATGTAATACATAATAGCTTCGATCAACAATACTATTAAATACCGGGTAGCGTAAGAAATTTTTCTCGGTAAATATAAGCTCACTTGCAAAGTGAGCGTATATTTCGATTAGTTCTATTGAAACACTGCCAACGTAAATATGTACACAATGCCGCAATATGTATTTATTATATTGAAAAGTTGCAAAAATAATGCGTGAAGAAGAAATTTTTCAGACGGAGTATCTTATTTTCGGTAAATACACGAGATTAAGGCGCTCTTTTCCAGAATTTAGGATATTTTGAACCATTATAAAACCACGAATATAATACATATAGTTCTAAAATTCATACATGTTATAGTTAAGGATAATAGCTAAGTACCCGGAGAGGCCAAAACACGATTGGCAATAGTTCACTCGATAGAAAAAAAAATCAAAGATAGGTCTAAAAATACCTTAAAATCTCTGATACACACAAAATACATTATTATATGATATGAAAGTTATACTCATAGATTTAGCTTGTCATTATCTAGGTATTCGGAGAAACAGATTTTCATTTATTAACTTATATTTATGGCAATAGGCGAAAAACAGATAAAATGAAAAGGGTCGTCGCACGCTGGCGCCTAGGGAGCGGCGATTCTGGAAAAGAGCGCCTTAAGTCAATATTTTAAGATTTAACCAATATACGCGCCAATACAAAGAAGCAAACAAAACATAACGATTTAGCTCACTAAGCAATAACGGGAAAAAGTGCTTTATGTTTTTTTGATGTAAGGTTGATTTTACAATAAATATTATAAAACTTACAAAATGATCGTAAGTGTATGATGATAATTCCAAGATTTGTGACTTTATAACAAGGTGCTATGGTGTTGTTTAGGATGAAAATATAACTATTGGACATTATCTTGGTTCGTTAGTATACAAACGTAGCTGTATAAGTACATATTCGCGCGGACAGAATTTAGCTTGATTTTGTATGTGACACGTTATCTAGTAGTATTGTTTTTAAATATAATAAATAAATGTTAATGCTGTGCTTTTCATTTTTTACTGGCTGTATCATGGGGTATATAGTATAGGAGGACAACATCCCTCCTGGGCTATCCATTCACAATATACGAGAATTTACATTTTGTTTGACTTTATCTTTGGTTGCATTATATTCAGTCTATAGAATGCCTTGAGTCTGAGCATGTATTTACTCGTAAATGGAAGAATCGATGGCGAAGGAAGGATCGAAATAAAAAACTTGACTGCTTTTCCACTTCATACTCACTGTATGTCTTTATTTATTTGATTTTTTTGTATTTTTTTTTAAAAATTTCTTTTATTTTAAAACGTTTCTTTAAATCAAACTTTATATCATTTATATATCTTGTGTATTTACATGCTATGTACAGGCGTATGTACAAACAACGCTAGCAAATCGTCCTCAATCAGTATACATACATACACAAAACATACCACACACTGGCGACATGGAACTTATTATTACTCGAATGAAAAAAATATAATTTAATTCATCTCACAGATAAAGATAAAATCACATTTTTTTTTAATATTTAAAAAAAACTATGAAAAAAAATAAAAATAAATACTAGCATTTACTCGAGTCCCGCCGTCCATGTCCCAGTACACACTTACACTACTATCGTACAGTACGTTTAGTTGCACTCGTTATATATTTTTATAATTTTTATTATTTTCTTTAGCAAAATTAGCGTTACTTTGTTACTTGAAATAAGAGTACGTGCATACATTCGTTGCGGGCAGTTTCAGATGGTTGCACTCTCAGTCACAAAGTTATGACCAATTCAACTGAAACATGTAATATAATAAATGACTTTACCACATCAATTCATTTACCACATTACATCTATCTATAACACATTTTGCGTCATCGAAACCGATAGACGGGTCCTTTGTACAGAGTTCATTAGCAAAGAATTGAAAGTCGTTACATTTAATCATTCCATTTTGCTTTTAAATAGACAGTGCATTGAATTAACATAGAAATCCCTTGATATTATAGAACATGTTATGGTATCACCGCGCCAATGTATGCACGCTCTTTGACAGTCTTTAACTAATCATTTAGGCACGACTCACACTATCGCGCCGATTATAGTCCCTTTTTGGTTCTGGTAAAGTATTTTTTATACAAGAAACGTTGTTGAAGTGTGATTCGACCGGAACTTGACTCTTACTGATGGCATCATTGTTTATTGTATAAAAATAATTTACCAGACTATTATCGGACTAAGAATCAAAAATGAACGGCACTATAGTGTGGATCGGACCTTACTGGGCTATCCCAGTACAGTAGTCCATATATATGACTGCAAAACGAAGAAACCCCTATTTTCTAAGTTCATGGCAGTATAATATAATTGTCGCGGCGACCGCGCCAGCCGGCCGGGGACACTCGGATATTTGCGCCTTTCAAGAAACAGTGAGGTGATACCTTGCTACTCTATCACCACACATTTTTTAGTACGATAAAGCGTTTTATTGGTCTACCGGTCACATCCCAAGCTCTTCTAGGCATTTAGTTTTCAAAACGTAAACAATTATTATTATAGTCTACACTGTACACATCCATATATACAGCATATACGATAGAGTAAAATTGTAAAGAATTTAAGGCGATTTGGGTGAAGCAACAAATATTTGTTTATTATTATATATCGAGTCCCCCTCGAGGCTGCACGGACAGCCGCTACATTAATTTCTCTTACAATTACACATAGATACGTCATCTAACTATTGATTGAGCAAACGAGCCCTAGTCGGCCGCCCCGCCACCACTGATCATATAAATGGTTTTTATTGACAGATATTGAATTATTTCTTTTTCTATATAAAAAAAAGTATGTCACAGGGGCCGCTGTTGAATTTCTGACGACAGTGGCACTTTGTGTGACGATACTTAAGCGTTGTATCGCAATAACATATCTGTGGTTTTGCTTACTGGACATAGTAATTTAACATTAAGTTTTACAAATTGTGCCTAAATGTGAAATTCCCACCCCTAGTAAGAAATATGAAAGATAGATAGATTATTATGATCCGCCGTAATTCTATCACACACTGACACAGAAGTCCACCGGCGGCCCGCGCGTACACGTGACGCACCTAACATCTAAAAGTACGCAGCATTAGAGCAATGCACAAAATACAAAGTCAAAGAGATCTAAACAATTGAGTAAATATCAAAGGATTACAATGAGATTAACTTGACGTGTGTGTGTGTGTGTGTGTGTTACATAAGTTAAGTACTAAACTATAACAGACCAACCGACAACCCATAACTCGAACGAAGCAGTCTTTACTAAATGCTTTCATTTTTTTTATATTTTCACATTTATCTTTTTATTGTTGCATGACTTTATAACTCATGCGTTTTAGATTAGTTTTTCATTTTTCATTATTAGTATTTTGTATCTCATTCGCACATATTGCTGGCCTTCTCTAATAATCCATGTATTTTTGATGTTTTTTTTTCTCATAAAATGGCTACAAAATATTTTATTTTAAATACCTTACAAATGAATAATTTAGCGTTAAAACAATTATTTCCTATTTGCTAATTTTATACGCATATTTTTCTGTTTATTTTTACAATGTTACAACTTAAATAAGTTAAATACAACTAAAAATTTCATCCGACTAGCGACCTTCACTGGTACGTGATAAACCTGGACGCAACGTCCGTACAAGTCGGTATATAAGTCAACAGTCTATCGATATCCTACTACTAAGAAAATGATATGCAAAAGAAGAAATAATATAAAAAAGCCGGATTTGGGCGACGCCTTCACATTCGAAATTTCTAGGCGTTCAAAATTTTGAATTTGAAATTAATAAACCCATGACAAACTAAAAAAAGAAAAAAACTTTAATTTCTACCAATATTATCAGAGGAACCCCATTTTTTATAGCCCCGGACCCCATATTTATAAAACCGGCTCTGCTACTAACAGCCCTTCATTATCACTCCCACTGTAACTTTTGAGACACCGATCATAAAATATCCATTTAGATTTATCTTAATAAGTATGCACGATACACCTAATGTATATATTATAGTGATAAGTATAGATCAATCAGGTATATACCATATAAGTAGACCAAGATGGCGCTGGTCTTATCGCGTAATGACAATATTATAAGTATAATAATAAAGATTTAACCAATTTTTATGTCAATGAAAACTGCTTCGTTCGTTTTAAACATAACATTAAGTAACAGAAATAAATAATGACTATATAACCATGAAATTATACTTTTTACAGATAATCTTACACATACATTGTAAAAAGCTATTTTATATTTCTAATAAATATTGTATTGCTATTGATTATATTAGTGTTACCAGGTTTTGAGTTTTGACACAATTTGTAGAGAAATAAGTAAAAGTGGATTTCCGATAGTTAAACATTATTTATGTTGTTTAACACAAGGTCGTTTGATTTATTTTTTTAAATTATTCAACAACAAAATGCCATATTATATAAACACCAAAATTTCATCAACTCGACCAAGGCCTTTCAATATATTGAATAAGTTCTGAATATATACTTATTTAAGCACAAATTTAATCAAGCCTGAGTACATATAAGATGCAAAGATAAAAATGCTCTAAGTTTTATATCAGTCCGTATGATCGGCAAGTTAACTGCCCCACGAGTCGAACATGCTAAAAAAGCCAACATGTCAGCATAAATGACTCAAGCAATAACTCTAAAACTGTGGCTGTTTAGAAACTGACAGACTGAATATTTTATATAATATATATTTAATCTATTGAATTGTCGATATTATAAACAGAATAAAGTATTATTGCTTGATCCACAGTCTATTATCGGAAAGATATTTACTGAGTAAAAAATTATCCTCTTCTATACTTTGCTATACACCTTATTGACAAAAGAATTTCTAAGCGTCTAAACTACCTATTATTGTAAAAATGTGACAAACTATCGTTGATTTTGTATCACTTTGCTGTAAGTATAAGATTTCAATTCACGTCGCAAACTATTGTATGCACCAGGCGTTGCCCGCGACTGCGTTTGGAGCCGTTTGACCTCCGCCATATATTTTAGAGAGATCAGCCTATACATACTACTACAAGGTTCTACTGACTCGATAAAAATATGTTAAATATTAAAAACTTTTTTAAATTAAAAAAATAACTCACTTATAAATAATGTTTTAAATATTAAATGTACAAAAGCGACTCCATGTATGTTTAGTCTAGAATATACAATAATTATTCTATTATTACTTTATATTGGTGTTATAACAAATTTAACACATGTTTAGTTAACAGATTATCGTAGCTTAGCCTAGGAGGAACGGCGCCGTCACGCGGCCCTCCGCGGCGCCGGCTGCGGCCCGGCTGCCCTCTCAAACACTGACATGCTTATCATATAAATAGTTTATATAATATTATTATTGCATTACTTATGTGAATGACACGCAGAGAAAATTTCATATCGTTATGTTTTAATATATAAAAACGTCATTTAAGAAAAAATAACATATTTTTTTTTCGTTGAATATTTGATTTTACGATAATGCATTTTTAACTTCAAATCTGGTCCACAATCGGGCCGACGGGCCACAGCGAGCGCCGCGGTGTGAATCGAGCCTTATGATGAAACTTTAACCAATTTTGAACTTTACAAAACAAGACGTATCCTACGTATGAACTAGCCGGCTGTAGAACAAGCCGGCACTTACTGTAAAATGTATTATTTTAAACCTTTTTTATATTTAGGTTAGCGTCAAAGTGTAGACAGGCATAATATATCACTATTTACCACAGATTGTACATTTATTACTCACATTTGTCAATCTTGACATTTACAATATGGACATTTTTTTAATATTTTTAATAAGAGTTGTGAGTGTTGATCACGTGATAGTTAATATACCATTTTTTTTTCATTTATCATAGATAAAGATGTTGAAATTCTGTGATTGGGCTCATTTCTTAGTACTTTTATCAAATTTATTAACATAAAATTACCTTTCATTGAACATATCTGAACGCTCTGTCAACAATAAATGTACAACATATGTTTGTATCAAAGTATAACTGTTACTAACAGTCTCACCTTTTATTACATATGGCCTTATACTGTACCCATAATGATAAAATCTAATTTTTGCTTCTTAACCCCTTGACTTTCCTGCTTTTAAAGAGTTGCAAAGTTGCGCTCATGTTAAGAATTTTTCATAGATTAATGCCATCCATTGAAGAAGGCTCACCAAAATTGCTTTTTGACATATTAATTGGTATTAGTCCAAAAAAGCAAACAAATGTGGCAAGATGATATTTTTTTTGGTTCCTTTCATTTTCTTTTATTTTTATAACCTTAATCGGAAGGATAGTATGATATGTTAGATAACTCAATCTTCAAAAGCAGTATCAACGTCAAGGGTCATCAAACGTCACATCCATAACCATTACTGTGTAGCTACCTGCTGTCATCTAATGGCATCATTAGACTTGTTCAGTATTAGTAACAACTGTACTGCCGCCGCTGTCACTGTTGTCAATGTCACCATCACTGTCAGTATCACTATCACGCGCGGTACAACCGTCACCACTATCACGGGGGTATCACAGCGGCATCACAGGCGGCGACGTCACTAGCAGTGCGCGAGGGGGTATCATCGCTGCTGCGCGAACTGGCGGCGCTTCTTGCGCGTGTCGCCGCGGAACCTCTGCGGCGGCGAGCCGTGGTTGTTGTAGCGCCGCTGCTTGGAGGTGAACGACCGCGGCGCTCGGTTCTTGTTGTCGTTTGTGTTGTTGTTGTTGGGGTTGTTGTAGCGCTGTTGCATCACGCCTGGAACGGTCATTGCGGCTGTTAATAAAATTATAATTAGCGTGTTGAATCGTATGGTATTTTTGCAATTGTATTTTATACCGCCACCATCACACATGGACCACCTTCTAAGAGCCTCCTCTTTTTCGGTTAAAAATATATAATGATATCTTTTTTATTTACGTCTGATATTTATTAAAGTAAATCTCTAAAGAATAAAACTGCAACTTTACAAAATATAATGTACTTAAATCAATGAAATCTCCACGTAACAAGCATAATACTAAAAGATATAAAAAAATCAATGCGCTATACTCTTACCATACCCACCCGAAGGTATATTGTTGAAGTCCGAGTTGCTCGTGATGTGGTGGATGATGAGGCTCTGGTGCGCCGACACGCGCCGCGGCGTCGGCGACGAGCACTGCAGCGCCGACAGCGGCGGCGGCGACGTGCTGGCGCCGCCCGCGCCCGCCCCGCCGCCGCCGCCCCCGGCGCCCGACCCGCTGTCCGACCACTCCTGCGACAACGTCACTAGTTAGCCTCTCCTTCTTTATTTGTTTTAGACTCTTCTATAATATGAAAGTTAAATTCCTGTGAGAGTTATTGTTTAACAATCTTCCTTTTATATCAAGATAATGGTTAAGAAGAGATAATATCTTCGAAAGGTCTTAACTTTGTATTTTTAGTTAGATCTTTTTATTATATGGTACATATTATACATTCCTACTTGGGACTTGGGGATATCAATTTATCTATATTTTATATTTAGGTAGAAATATGTTCAATTTGCTTCTTTAATGAGACAAGAGACTCGATCACTAAGCAAGTCTAAGTAAATATAGCGTAGTTTTAAGAGGAACTAGCAAAATTAGTGAATATCACACATAATACAATACTACAGTACGGGCTCAATACTTAGGCATCCATACAAAAAATTGAACAGCTTCAATTTGAGTATTTTACTTATTGTTAATGATTTTACTATATAGAAGATAGATGGCGTTGATCTGTAGAACTAGAAACGTTATTTTTGAGTGTCAATCGATGTACATTTACATATAACGCCATCTATTAATATTTCATTGTACTATTTTTTCTTGTTCCTGATGAGGCCCCACGATAGTATCTACTTAGTTTTAATTATATTTGAATGAATGCAATATAAATATTCAGTGAAGAGTACGAGTATTCAAAATGTTCACCTGGACGACATCAGATAAGCAAATGTTTTTCGGTAGAGAGGCGGAGTTTGTTTTCAATACTGTCGAAACAAAAATAATTTAAATATATACCTATAACGCTTTATTTCTCTTTGTCAAGTGTGATCACTCACTGGACTGTACTCATACATTGTACATTTCCATTATTTACCCCTCTAACTACAATCGACGGTATTCCTCAAATCCTACACAAGATGGCGACGGTAAGCTCACCTGGTCGGTGTCCGAGGGCGAGTGCGCCGGCGTGGTCGCGTCGGGCGACGGCTCCGGCGAGCGCAGCGAGCGCGGCGAGGGCGGCGAGTGCGGGGAGCGCGGCGTGCGCGGGGAGCGCGGCGAGTGCGGGCGGCGCGCGCGCAGGCGCTGCGGGAAGAAGAAGGGCTCGAAAGTGTCGCGCACCCAGCGCCGGTACTGCAGCACGTGGTCGGTGACGCGCAGCACGCGGCCCAGCACGCTGTGGCGCGCCAGCAGCGCGTTGTGCGGCGCCACCGCCTGCTGCAGGATTATGTAGCCGTAGTCGAACGCCTGCAACGTGCACATTCGTTATTGTTTAGGTACCTCGTTCACTCCTTGTTATCTCACTTTTTGTACTATACAATTGTATTTTCAAATGGAGTTCAATACCACGAAAAAAATAATTTAGTCAAATTTGAAATTACACGTTTATAAAGTTAATTTAATTCTTAGATTTACGCAAATATTTAGATGCCGTCTGTGATAAATAATATCTATACTTATAACTTTTAAAACTTTATCTTTACATATAATAAAATTGTAACTAAACCGAATCTGTACATTAAATATTTTTTGGAAAATCCTATTGAAATAAACATTATTGTCGATACAGAGGCCGAATCTATAGTTTTTAGAATTTTTGTCTGTCTGTCGCATATTACCGCATCACAGAAAAACCACTGGAGGGATTCTGATGAGGTATGGTGATAACTGGTTATCCGGGTCAACATATAGGATACTTTTTACCGCGGAAAAATATCTCATTTCTGAGAAAAAATACAAAAACTGCATTGTAAGAGTATATTAATATGTAAAACCTAAGAATTTGCTTTTTGGTCATCTGAATGCTAGTATAAAATAAACTTTTATGTAATAAAAATTTCAACAACATCTATTCCAGTCGGACGCTGACGTCAGCAAATGTCCACGTCATCTTATGTTAATATTGTATTACACAATTTTGATAAGACTTTGTTACGAATAAATTTTTTATCGCATATCTAAATTGTTACGCAATATTGTTACTCTGTCATTTTAGTTGCTATGATAATAATACTTTAGTTTTAGATATATTTAAATAACTATAACTTTCTAAGTTTTAGCCTTATATTTTCAGAGAGCTTACTTGTTATTAGGTATAATAATTTTGCATAGAATTTTACATAATCTATGCTAATATTATAAAGAGGCAGTGTCTGTTTGTTTGAACGCGCTAATTGTAAGAACTACTAAACCGATTTGAAAAATTATTTTTGCATTAGCTATCTCGTTTATTGAGAAAGGCTAGAGGCATTAGGCATATATATATAATATACATGTAATGTGTACGTACATCATGCTTCTACCCAAAGGAGCGGACCAGTATTTATAAATGTCAACAAATCGGGCAGACTTCCCTACACTTGCATGCGAAAGAAGAAATGTATCGAATAGATTGTTCATAGGCAATATTTATCCGCTAACAATAAATGACACTGACCTAAATCGGAACTAATCTTGCTCATTTTAAATAAAACTATTTTTTCGCATTATTTTCGCGGATTTCATTATAGTTTTCCATTCCCGACGTTCGTTGGGACGTCCTACGTAACCATGATTGCTATAAAGCATTCGTTGGTTCGAAACCAAAAATCAAATTAAATCGCATAAAAAATCAGAAAAGATACGTATCTATTTAAATTTAAAACATGAAATATTCTCGTAAATCTAAGAAAGTATTGGTATTAAAGCAGAATGCCAACGGGACACGTACCTGCTTGACCTGTATGGCGCCGTAGCTGGAGCGGCCGATGTCGTTGCCGGGCGTCAGCGGGTCCTCGATGCACAGCAGCGACGGCCGGTGCCCGTCGTTCATCTCCTGCGAGACGATATCACGGCGTGTTACTCCGTATATTCAAATTCGAATTTCAATTCAAATTCAAAATATTTTATTCAGCATTCAATTATTACCATTTTCTTCTGAACGTCATAAGTCTACTACCAGTACATGCGGCCGAAACGGACGGACGGCTTTGAATGAAATTTAGCAGACAGATAGGCTGCGAGCTGGAATGACATACAGGGACGTATCCGAACGACGCGAGGCTAAGTCGCTGTATTTAATTAAAAAAAAGGAAATTTAAAAACAAAAAAATATTACTTTGACTGATATGTCTTGAACAACAAAAGTTTTAGAACAGTGTACAACGAGTGTTCATTTTAAATAAGAACAAACAAGAAAAAGTTACGACACCATTAAACTTTATAACTTTCAAAAATTTTAAACAAAAAAGAGAAGCCACATAAGATACCATCATAACTCGAATTTTGAGATATGTAGCTTTAACTTAAGAGTAGTACTGAGTAGTATTGATTGTACTTTTCACCCGATTTCATAAAAAGAGGAGGTTATTAAGTAACAAGTAAGATGACATCTTCGGCAATACAAAAAAAAATTATTATAAATAAATCATACCTTTTGAATATCATCCTTAGAGACATACGAGCCGCCATTTTTCACTCGTATCGCTGTTTTCACGTAGTTAAACTTTCTTCCATACAACTCAAAGAATTCTATGAGCAGCACTCCAAGGTTGTGAGGCTGCCGGAGCCTCTCCGGCCGCGGGTGCAGCTGCAGGAAGCTGATGCACATGAGGATCAGAGAGTACGAGGAGATGCCTCCAGTGAAAACCTCGTTCAGGTCGCGCTGGAGGAGGAACTGCTTCAACACCATGACTAGCCGAGAGAGCACTGGATACTTCTCCTGTATTGAGATAGAAGTACTGATTTATTTAGCACAAATTACAGATATTGGTCTGCCCGCAGTAGTAATGTATTCGATTCTGCTCGAGGCATTTATTTGAGCTGGCAATACCGTTATAATAGCACAAAAAATATGGTCATAGAAATTAAAAAAAGAAACAATTTAAAATGCAGAACTGAGTATTGAGACAGTAAAACTCTGTGGACGAAATACAGGAAATGTTTATATTTAGCTTAGAATTTAACGCTTCTTTTCGTTTACAAAAAATCTAAATCCACTTTGTTTGACCTAGTTTTGTATAAGTTTATGAAACATTGCTGCAATTGGGAGATGTTGAATTTGCATACTTTTTAAGACTTGGTATCCGTTAGTAACCCCTCTCACTTTTCATATAATTATATTATACACAAATAAAACTTGTTTAAATACAGTTACAGCGCGAGGGATAAAATTGGATGTGACCTTACTAAACTCCGGGTGAATATGTTAATCTAACAACCCTAAAGAAATGTAATTGAATATAAAACGTCATGTACCTATATAACAATTGAATACGAGTAGTGTAATGCAAATCCATCATCTACAAAACAAATCAGATCCAAAAAATATATTGTTACAGAAAAACACAAACGAATCTAACCCACATAAAAAAGAAAATGTAGTAGACTGGCTTATATCGGATATATAAGGATTTTTTGGAAATTTAACCCCTAAAAGTTTTAAAAATGACTATTTTAATTCACTGTTTTAACAGGCACATCCTTTGGAAGTTTAAAATAGGGCCTTTATTATAGGGGTTGATGTGAACCCTTAGTAGCGGAGCAAATAGCAATTATACATAAGTAAAGTTCGCGACGAAACAGAACGGAAACGTCAGTTAATTATAAAATTCAAACCGAATGTTCATTTAAGTACAGAACAAACAAAAAAAAATCTAAAAAGTGTTGTTGTTTCTATACAACCTAAGCATTATACGAACACAATCTGCCAAGAACTCATCTCATAAACTATATGTACATATTAAATAGGTGGGAGTTGGGACTAAATAACATAAATCCATTACGTACGGAGCATGTTTGAACGATCGTACATCGGGGCAGTGATGTAACAATCAAAAGTATTTGCTCAAGTGCTACCGGAATGTCAAGGTCGGGGATATTGTGACGCACCGAAGTTGCTCGAGCAGGCAGACAACATCAACTCGGGACTTGGATACACCGTACAGTGTTCATCTAACATCTAATAAAATACATGTTTCATGACTGACTGTCTCTTCAAACGATACCAAACTGCACACAAAAAAGTTTTTAAGATTCACTCCCTAAGAAATTGAATAAACTTTAGCACAAGTTAGGCGAAAAATACTTTTTTAAAGACTAAAACTTGAAAATTAGTATTATTGCTATTGACATAAGTACAGTTTCAGAAAACATAAAATAAAAAAGGCCTACAGGCGAAGCCAGGTCGCTGGTAGGCTCAATAAACTCCCTAATACGGTGACACGGAATGCCACACTCCGTACACATCTGCATATTGCTTTTAGTCGAAATTGTAACCGAAAAAGAGGAGATAGACTATTCTATTCTGTATTTGGCACTTTATAGGGTTCCGTACCCGAGGATTGCCGACGAAACCCTACATTACCAAGCCTCCGCTGTTCATCCGTTCGTCTGTCCGTCTCTAGGAGGGCTGTATTTCATAAACCTTAATAGGTAGAGAATTGAAATTTTCACAGAGTATGTTTTTCTATTGCCGCTATAACAACAAATAATAAAAAAATAATAAAAATAAACATAGAAAAAACATTATTTCCACGTTCGTAATCTGTCATCGAAGTCAATTACTACATGCATAGAGTAAAAGTCATATTAATAAAAAGTACATCATGTAAGATGGTACAGAACGCTTCGTGTGGAAATTCGACTCGCACTTGACCGTTTTTTCTGTTTACGTATTACGCTACATTTGCGTATATAGGGAACTGAGTTGAACGATTTGTATAGGCTGCCTCGAGACTCGAGAGTGATCACATTTTAAAGAAAAATAACACCTCAAATTTTCAAGATTTTTTTTCTATTTATTCAACGTAACGTTTGATCAAAACCTAGACAAAGTTCAATACGATAGTTTGATACTCTGCTGCAGTTTTTTATCGACTTATTTTCTCAAACAACGTTAACTAAAATGAGTCAAAGTAATAATTAAAGATAAGTAGTAGGTACACATTATAATTTCCTATATGCAGGTACTTAACATACTAATCTAACTTTAAATCTCAGTAGATTACAGCAGATTAACTGTCCAATAGAGAAAATATATTTATATGATTCCAAAGATATCCCGACAAGCACACACATAAAACAAAAACCCTAAAAATTGCCGCCAGGCACAACATTTTTGATAAAATATTTAATTAAATTAATTACATTACTTAACTTTTTACATTGAAGTTTTAATTACACAGTAGAGACATATTAATTTAAAATATTTATAAATAATGCTAAGCCTCCAACGCGGCGGAGCCTAAACCTCGCCCGGACACTACAAATAACAATTTTACTTATCTGCTTAGTCTGGTCTCGTTCCTTCATAATAATATAAGTACCTACTAAAAACAGCTCAGAAGGATTTTGAGAAAAACTGTCTTTGATAATGAACAACTATATTCATTGCTTTTTTAAATGCTTATTTTAGATTTCACGTTGGAATCCGAATCCCCGACCACTGTCAAATCAACAAAGTGACATATTGAATAACTGAATGTTACATAAAAAAATTTGCAGATATTTTATGGCATAGATTTGAACTTAATTTTTTTCCCCCTTTTACGCTTAGATATATAATCAAATAACTTCATTCCGCCAAGAGGTTCCCGCGGGACAATAATTTTACGATAGTTTTTTTTTAATTAATACCAATTTTATTCCAAGCTAAATATTCAATAGAAAATGTTTGATATTGCACAATATATTCTCTGGTATTATGAAGTCTAGCCGTAGAGGCTAGAACACACATTAAGATAAGAATCGCAGCACAGTTGAGCCGTGTATCAAGAGATGCGTCAGTTTGAATATGATGTCCTAAAATGACAGTAGGTACAAGATAATATTATCTTTTTTTTTTAAATATACAGTAGCAAATTAGGTCATATAATCTGATCACAGATAGAAGAAAAGAGATTATGTCGTAGTTTATGGGTTAAACACATTTAATAAACCATACTTTTTTTTTAATTCTAGATTTCTTACAATTAATAATTATAATTATCATTATTATAGAATACAGAAAAGAAAAGTTGGTAAAAAAATGAAAATTAATGTACACTAAGACTTATGTCGATTTAAACGGATATTTGACATTATAAATAAAACTATATATCTACCTATTTTATTATGGTTTTATTTGGTTTTTGGTCCCCGGTCGTTACAAATACTTTACACCAAGCGTGGTTACTAAAGAAAGATAGTCTTTTAGAAAACAGTTTTATTTAAACTGATAAATAAAATTAAAAATTACAGTCTTTACTAAATACATATGAAAGTATATACGGTATTTATAAGAAACTTTGAAAATTTTTATCTGTCTATTCCGACTAATCTCTGAAGCGGCTGGACCGATTTTGACGGCGCTTTCACTGGCAGATAGCTGATGTTATAAGGACTAATTCAGGCTACTTTTATTTCAGAAAAAGAATTAGAGATTCGCTCAAAAAAATCAAAACGCGCACCAACATAAGCCAACCGATACCAATAAGAAGAATCCGATACCAATAAGAAGCGAGGGTAAATCGCTAGTTCAAGATAAATCTATAATAAACATGCCCCACAACAAAGCGTCAGAGACAGAGCGGGCATGTCAGCGCTGAGGGGCGACCTTTACCCGGGACTCGCATACTGACCTTAAACTGCTTGATGAGCTCCGCACTCTTGACCCCGCTGCTCATGTTGAACGAGATGTCCACCTGAATATTCATTAGAAACGGGTTAGACGACCGCCTGGTACTGGTCTTCGATAGATGGTTCAATAAAGGTTTGGTTTAGGTTCGATATATGTTGTTGGTATTAGGTACACTCATCAACGAACTTGCATATTGACACGTAACTTAAATGTAATATGAGTTTAAGGGAAAGTATTTTGTATACGAATTCAGAGCTTTCAGTTTATTTGTCACAGGTTTGCTTAGTGTCAACCGAATTTAATGATTCTATATATCTATATAATTACGTTATGCGGACTCATGTAAACTTAAATATTGTACTGATATCATTATATAAAATTAAATAATTATTTATATTTTAAGTGTAGCATAAACGATAGTTAATTCTTTATAGTATTAAGTATAAAAATACTACGCAGTACAGGAGTCCCGTCATTTCCCGTCCCGTCATCCACACGTCATTAGATTGTATTTTAAGTTATTACAAATAGACTGATTTATTTTAGTTGCTCTCTTAAAATCTGATGAAATATAGAAAAACCCCATGGAGTTTAAATCATAAGTTATGGAAATTTATTTAAATACCTTAACATCTGAGTATTTGTCGGTCATCTTAACGATGGGAACAGTGGCCTTTTCAAGCACTTTGATGCTCTCCTTCTCAGCAATATCCTGCCCCACCAGCTCGCGCTCCAGCGTCCACAGCGGCAGCTTCTCCCATTGACCTAAACCAAGATGCTATGATTAGATGTTTCAATGCAGAAATATAAACCAACGGCCCACCCCTTGCGAGCTTACTTAGACCCTAATTGGATCATTTATTCTATAATTTATCTCTTAGAAGCGAAATTATTTAATATATTCGTATTCATGCCTGTATTTTTTATTAAGAAGTAAGAAATCACCAAACTCTTTAAATTTGTATATTGTATTAATAAATAAATATCGTCTACAACAGCCGAGAAGGAAATCCGGAACAAAATTGTAAACAAGTCAGACCTTGAGGGAAAATTTTCAAAGCGTAGTTTATACCAGTCAATGGTAATAACTTCCTCATTCTGGTCGCAACTTCCTCTCGTTTGTTTGTCATCTTTCAACAAAGTTGCTTTAGAGTTGTTCATATCAGCCTCGTTGTCCGTAACTTCGGTGTGTTCATGTTTTGTCAAATATCTTAACTTGTAATTACGCAAATTGCTACTGTGCCTTTGTTTGTCAACTAGTAAATTATTACTGACAATTGATTTTTCTGTTACATGAAATTATATCATAAAAGATTCAATTCTACTCAACAAACGATAAATAAAGCATTATAATTGTACGTTTATCGTATCTAATTACCGTTCTATACATACACTGTAGTACTGCCAGAACAGTGTGCATATTAATGTTTCTTACAGCCGGACTTTAGATTGATTCAGAAAATTGCATTCAAAAATTAAAAATACTTTCTCATCAAAAATTCCCAAGATTTATTCATAAATGTTTCGTTAGTTTTTTTTTAGTAGGCGTCTGCATGTCTAAGAATACCTAGCCAGTTTTCGAAATACATGTGAAGCCTGCCAACTTGCACTTATTTAGTGTATGGTACCTATACTATGGTCCCCTATGGTGTACTATGATCCTTCTCTTGTTGAGAGGAGGCTTATGCCAAGCAGTGGGACGTTGAAAAGAGCTTAATACTTGAAAGAGTGAGATAGAATAGTTCTCATGATCATAGACTATAATAAGGGATGCCCCCATCACACCGCTTAGTCACGGCTATTGGTGTGACGTTACTCCAATTACTGCGCGAAGGTCGCTGATCATCTGCCGCGTATAAATAGACGTCCACTACATACTACACTATATGTCAGCATATAAACAACGTGTCGAAATGTTTGCTTTCACTTCAATCATATAAAGGCAAGTTAGATGATGCCAAGATTTTATATTTATGCCAAAGTAGGTATAATGTTTCACGTTATTTAGCAAATTTAAACAGTGAAGTAATTGAACCAGTTTTACGAAACTGAAAACTAAAATATAAAACATATCTTGAATTTTTGTGATGTGATAGAAATTTAGAAACTACCTTTTAAAGCTATATAGCTAGCTTTAAAAACAACTAAATGTTGAAAAACCAATATGAAAATCAGGAAAAAAATAAACGATTTAAAAATATTTGTTTTCTAATCGTAGCAGCCAATGAGCTGATAGTTAGTTAACTTTTGGCCATTACCAGATCAGCTCGATGATACCATATTATTGTACTGTAACCGGCATAAGTGTACCGTGTTTGCCAAGGTAATAGGTATTATAGATATGAATACAATAAAACAGACATATGAACCAAACTAGTTAAATAAATGCTCGTAAAGACTTAAAGCTGATTGTTACCTTGTGCGTAACAAAATACTGCGTAATAAAACTGACTCACATCGAAAGATTAATGCGTGACATAGGTGTCATAATTACAGATCGTTTATAATAAGACCTTTGGTGTTTCGCAACACTAGTGCGTTAGCAAAATAGAATAAATATACGTGTGTCAGCGCGGAGCTGGCGGTGGGCGCGGCTTCCAAGCAAATATACTTGCACTAACCGGGTCACATGCCTAGAGAGTGGAGACCCTCCCACTAATGTACATTAAATTCATTAGAATATAATCGATTAGGCATAATCATGTGTTTACATGTTTGTTGTACATCACTAAAACTTTATGCCCAAGTAAATAGAGTGTATGTGAAGTTTTAGCAAACTTTCAATTTCTAGGGGCATGAAAAACTTCTTTATAAACCTCAGACGTATCGCAATATGAAGTAGACAGATAAACAAACATGTTGCAAAATATAAAACTATTTTTTCGTGATATCATCCCACTCTACCTAAAACATTCAATCTTTAAATTTCGTTAAATATCTCGTATATTATTTAATGATGAAAATATGCAGTTTTACGACGATCTTATCATCTATACATATAATAAAATCGTAGCTAAGCCGAATCTGTACATTGAATATTTTTTGGAAAATTTTATTGAAATAGACTTTATTATCAATACGGAGGCCGAATCTATAGTTTTTAGAATTTTTGTCTGTCTGTTACCGCATCACGGAAAAACCACTGGAGGGATTTTGATGAAATTTGGTATGGTGATAGCTGGTTATCCGGGTCAACATATAGGATACTTTTTACCGCGGGAAAATGTCTCATTTCCGAGAAAAAATACAAAAACTGCATTGTAAGGGTATACTAATATATAAAACCTAAGAATTAGGTTTTTCTCATTTGAACGCGGGCGGAGCCGCGGGCAATGCTAGTTTTACATATATTTTCGATTTTATATTTTAAAGATTAAAACAGGTTGTGTACGGTGCGGTGCACACGCTGACGCCATTCAGTCTGCCGCATAATTTCAATCAGGACTAATATATTCTGTTGATTCACGTCGCCGACTCTCGAGGACTCTAATTATATCGGAACATCACGCGTAATAGGATTTATTTACTTACACTAGCTATTGTAACAGTATTCATTAACAATTGTATACAATTGCGTAGACTTAATATGTACATAATATATCGGGCTACCATACCCATACTTAATCCATAGGTACTTCTATACTAATGTTATAAATGTGAAAGTTTGTGAGTATGGATATTTGTTACTCTTTCACGCCAGAACGGCTGAACGGATCTGGATGGTATAGAGATAGATTATATCTTTTTATCCCGGAAAAATTTACAGTTCCCGTGGGATAGGTTCGTTTTTGTTTCTCTAGAGGCGAACCCGAGCGAAGCGATGGTGACCCGCGATTATATAATAAATGTGAAAGTTTGTGAGGGTGTTCGTTACTCCATCACGCCAGAACAGCTGAACAGATCTGGATGAAATTCGGCACAAAGATAGACTATAGTCTAGAATAACACATAAGTTACTTTTATTCCGGAAAGATGTACGATTCCCGTGGGATAATTTGTTTTTATCTAGGGACGAATCGCTTTTCTTTCTGTTACGTTACACCTAAACCGCTGAACAAATTTTTATGAATTTTGGTATAGAGATAGATGGGACATTGGAGAACGGCATAAGCTAATAATTGAGATGAGTGGTAGCCCAGTGGTAACGCGCTTGCTTGGGAAACCGAGTGAAGCGGGGTCAAATCCCGGGTCTCGCACCTCTGATATTTTCATGTGCGAATCATTTCTAACATGATTACCACTTGCCTTACGGTGAAGGAAAAACATCGTGAGGAAACCTGCATGTCTGAGAGAACCTAGCAAGTTTTCGAAAGACATGTGAAGTCCGCTAACCCGCACTTGGCCAGCGTGGTGGACTATGGCCTGATCCCCCTCGTTTTGAAGGGAGGCCCGTGCCCAGCAGTGGGACGATAAAAAGGCCTGAATACATTACACTTATGCTAATAATACTTTTTGTCGAGAAAATAAATGTTGAAGTAGGTAAAATGAAGGTATGAATGTCCTGTTGTTTCTGCTAGAGATAAAGATGAGTTAATATATTCTGGTATTACATTTATAGAAAACTAACGACTCACCCTCGCTTCGTTCGGGTTCATCCCGAGTTAAACTAATGTCACTCCTCTTTTTGCATCCGGGGTCAGTAAAAGATGTTCCTCATTAATATTTAATATTTTAGCACGCTATCGCTTGGAAAACCAAGAGATGCGAGTTCAAACAGGGATCTTGAATAATTACATGTGCGCTTCGTCTCCAACATGATTACCATTTGCGAAGTGAATACTAAAAAATTCATCCTAAATTCTTTTGTTTTTTTTTTAAGTTATCAGGAAATGTATATGTAGAACTTTTTCGAGATCGCTCCAAATTAAATAATAGCGAATCCAAAATATTTAAACCGGAACGTTATCTTACAGCATATTATTTATTCTCTTCACAAAATAGGAATATAGTGAAAGGTCAGTCGGCGACATTTATATGTCAATAACGAATATTGATAAACCAGATTTTATGAATTCACCAAGTGTATGCATCCTTAATAAAAAGACAGACAAATCGAACAGGTTTCTATAACACCTGTCATTCAAGTGTCATCATCCAAAGGATTTAATAGATAAGTAGCGAAACGTGCTAGCTTCACTTAAGTGTAAAGTAACATATAGGTACAATATACATGTAAGTATACGTACGTGCGTACTTATGTATGTATACACCAAAATTTAGGTACATATTTACCTACATCAGAATAATATATCTCAAACACCCAAAGACTCGCGCGCAGGTTTGAGGATGATATGGCATGACGGATTATTTAATTTAGGTATAACTTGTCAGTTATACTGGGCTGTCGCCCACTCTGCAGGGCCTGCATGAAAGCAGATGAAACGGCTGCACATGTAATTTTATATTGTCCAGGTGTAGCGGCGTACCCAACACCTTGGCACCCCTGGTACACTCCCGGAGGTTTTCAGCAAGACGAAGAGATTGCTGAAATTCCTAGAGGAACTGGGTTGGCAAGAATAACACGAATGGAAAATTTCCCACACACGTAAAATAGGCGCGCAGACGTCGAGTTACGGAAACAAACCCGAATATACCATACCATACCATATGGCATGACATGTATGTCTACCACATACATGCACCTAAGTAAAAATTACATATTAGTAGTAAATTACAGATTCTGTATTCTGTATCCAAATACTAACCGACCTACTGATCAAGTCGGCGCCGGTACTGGCAAAAATAGAAAAGATAAGAGAGACGGTGTCACGATAGCAACACACGCCAAAGTCGACACAAAGACCCGGTCGGCTGATAAAATTATATACTACATAATATTCATAATCAAGAATATAAACATATTTCACAAACCATCTGCGCAAATAACTCGATGAATGAAAGATAAACAGAAAGTTATAAAATGTTAAATTCATACTTTAATATTATAAATATAAAAGTGTGTTTGTTTGTTTGTTTGTTTGTTTGTTTGTCCTTCTCTCACGTCGAAACGGAGAGACGGATTGACGTGATTTTTTGTGTGGAGATAGTTGGAGGGCTGAAGAGTGACATAGACTTTTTATCGTGGGAGATTATCTCATTCCCCCGGGAAAACACGTTATAATACAATCCAAAAAAATATTTATGATCAGAATTACTTGAAACTTATTATTAATGCTCTTCAATAAAATTAAATAAATACGAATTTTAGCATTTTTGAAATTCATTTTATAAGGGGGTAAAATAGAGGATGAAAGTTTGTATGAAACTACCTTTTTAGATATATTTTGTAGTTTTAGTGCGAGCGAAGCCGCGGGTTCTACTAGTATACAATAAACTACAATGTCGTTTGTTCAATTATAATTATCTGCACAAGATACATTTTAAAAATAAATTTATTTTCACGCTGCAATGTGATTATGGGTAAGTAGAATTATAAACAATAATGAAAACTTAATTGAGTTTTGAAAAAAAAACATACAAAATATTAGTCTCTAAAGAAAATCAATGGATGATTTTATATATATCGACCCCGGACAATTTATATTTAAGTAGTATATCTAAGAATCAGATTCGAGTTAAACTACAAAAGATGCCAAACGTGGTGGTCACGTGTCGGCCGACACGATAAACTGTGGATAAACTAGTACTAGGTAAACAGGCACCTAGTACCTGACGAGCACACGACGTCGGCTATACATAATCTTATCAGAAGCCTAAAAATATTACCGGAACCATTACTTGCACATTTCTCACTCATTATCAATATTGGTAAGTGTGTCAGCGTATGTTTGTCCAAATCCTCATTTTCTAAGACAGTATGCTATGTAAATACGCCGCAATAATAAGAAAACCCCATTTACTGTGGCCCCTCAATTCCAGGACACACCCCTAACCATCTCCAACAGTATTGGTATTCTTGGTGTCGACATATCCAGCGACGTCCAGTTCCGAAGTCACCTGGAAGACAAGGTCAAGCTGGCATCCAAAAAGCTAGGTGTGCTTAATAGAGCGAAGCGGTTCTTCACCCCGGGACAAAGACTGCTTTTATATAAATCGCAAGTCCGTCCCCATATGGAGTACTGCTCGCATCTCTGGGCGGGAGCACCGGCATACCAGCTTGGGCCTTTTGACTCGGTTCAGAGGAGAGCTGTGAGAATTGTCGACGATCCAATACTCACAAGCGATATAGAGCCCCTAAGTCTAAGAAGAGATTTTGCATCACTATGTGTGCTCTATCGTTTGTACAATGGGTTGTGTTCCGAAGAATTGTTCGAAATGATGCCCACGGCCACTTTCTATCACCGCACCGCTCGCCATCGACAGCGAGTTCATGCTCACACATTGCAGCCCAAATGGTCCCGTACAGTTCGGTTTCAGAGGAACTTTCTCCCACGGACCATCTCGCTGTGGAATGAACTCCCTGCCGAGGTTTTCCCAGAGGGCTACAGTATGGGGTCCTTCAAAAGGGGAGTAAATAGGTTTTTAAAGGGTCGGCAACGCGCATGTGATGCCCAAGGTGTTGCAGGCGTCCATAGGCTGCGGTAACCACTTACCATCAGGCGGGCCGCATGCCTGATTGCCACCGACGTGGTATAAAAAAAAAAAATTTTACTTGACAATTATTTATTTACTTTAACATTTAAACACTATGGAAAAGCATATAAAAGTGTAAACAGAACGCTTCGCAGAGGTTTACACTTGTACCTATATTTGTTTTAAATAAAACACCTGCGACAACAATGTTTATATTTACGCGTTTAATTGAATTTTTATAAGCGTACGCGTACAGGTTTCTGATGAATATATTTTTTACTTATATAAAAACTAGCGACTTATCCTCGCTGCGCTCGGGTGCGTCCATAGGTACTTTTTAATTTTTTGAACTGGACCTTCTCCTTATAGCATCCTTATAACACCAGCTATTTGCTAGTGATCGTCCCGTCACAATCGATAGACAGACAAAAATTTTAAAAATTGTTTTTCTTATAAGTACCGTTTTCATATGAATTACAATTCAATTTTTTTTTTCTTTGTGTGGCTTCCAGGAGTGCCAGTTTGACACCATTTACTTCGCCAATGTCGCGTAGAATTCATATGAATTAAGTGAAAAGGTGTTATTTTGACATTACAAACTGTACATGTACAAATTAAATAATATGATTTTCGCATTTCACGACTTTTTCATACCATTTCACATCATATGGTTTAAACAAAGAGCCTTTTTCTTACAGTTTAAAATAGAAATAAATTAAAACTGTAGTCAATTTCATGAAAACTATTTCATACATGAAAACAAAGTCCAACCAAGCAAGATGGACAAAGATAACTTATCATTGAAAATATTGTTGAAGAATAAATTGATTCAGATTGGTGATGAACTTGCTAAAAACAAAGAAAACTTAAAGTTGCCATTATAAAAGTTTATATAATTAAACTTTAAGCTTGAGTTTAAACTATAGTTGAAATCCTTCGATTATTACACCACTCCCGAGCTACAACGCGCCAGATTACGAGCGATCAAATATTAGTTCAACTCTCTGAGGACTAACGGTATTGCTTATTAAAAGTTATAAGAAACTGCGCTCAGTGAAGTGCCCACTTTCCTTAGTAGTTAAAAGAAACTGTCTAGTGGCTATTTTGATAGCGACCGGAAGTAATCTATATCTATACATATAATAAAATTGTAACTAAGTCGAATCTGTACATTAAATATTTTTTGGAAAATCTAATTGAAATAGACATTATTATCGATAGAGTCCGAATCTATAGTTTTAAGAATTTTTGTCTGTCTGTCTGTTACCGCATCACGAGAAAACCACTGGACAGATTTTGATGTAATTTGGTATGATGATAGCTGGTTATCCGGGTCAACATATAGGATACTTTTTACCGCGGGAAAATATCTCATTTCTGAGAAAAATACAAAATCTGCATTGTAAGAGTATACTAATACGTAAAACCTAAGAATTTGGTTTTTGGTCATCTGAACGCGGGCGGAGCCGCGGGTAATGCTAGTGAAATGTATAAAAATCGTTCATGTTTTCTGTAGTGCCTACAAGTATATATATTTATATTATAATTAAGGTCCAGATATGCAGGCAATACATTTAAAAACAATAATCGATTTCTCATATAAGGTATTAATTAAACGCACAACAATTTCGAACTGCATATGAAGGAGACGCAGTCGTCTTCACATGTGTAAAAGGTATTTTAGTTTACACTTCACACGATAAAGATTTTTGTTTAACATTATAATTACATAGTTTGTGCGAAACAGTTCTAGCGATACGCTGCCATGTTTAGAGAGTATGCTTCTCATAATGTCGAGGTTATCAATTTTACTATTAAGCCATTGTAGCTTCTAAAGCTTACAATAGAATTGATCTAACTTATATATAATTGAATATTCTTTTGCTTTTGTAATAATTTGTCAATCTCGAAAACATCTAAACTCTAAGATTCAATGGCTATCCATTTTCTAAATATCTCAGAAAAATAAAGTCTAACTATTGCGTTAAAGTATCGCATTGTAAAACCAACAAAATGTTTGGACACACTACAAATTATAAGCATTACTTGCAGTAAATAAGAAGGAAAATTTAAAAGAGAGGAGAGTAAGAAGTAAGAGAGTATTGTGTCTCTTTCTCTCTCCCAACTCTTCTTTTTTCCAACGCTGTTATTTGCCAAACGATTGTTGCCTTTTGGTCCATATTTATACAAAAGTTGGATAGTACTCCTGCACTCACCTATAACTACGAGGTCGATGTCGCTAGTGGGCAGGTAGAGGCCGGTGCGGAAGGAGCCGAACACCTCGACGCGCGCCTGCGGCCACAGCGCCAGGATCGCGCCCCGGATGCGGCTCACCACCGTGGAGCGCACCAGGTGCTCCGTCTCCGTGGGCGACATGTACATGTAGAAGTGCTCGATCTCCTCGTGCAGCCTGGTGGAAGATAGAAGCTACTTTTTACATTTGAAGTCACATTTTAAAGTACCTATAAGTATAAATATATTTCGTTTTGTAAGGGGAGATATTAGTAGCTAATGATTGGTTGATTTTTAATTTTATATTTGATAAATACAAGACTTTTTAATGATATCGTTTTATTATAGCTGCAATCTATATATTATAGGTATATCAAATAGATGTGTGGATGTGTGCAAGTAATAAATAATATCCCTACGGACTCCCAAAACGGCTGGAGCGATTTTGATGAAATTTTCAGGCAATCTTCTATTTGGTGAAGTTTGGTAGCGATCGGCATTTTAAATGCGATGAATGCCGCGGATACTGTTAGTATTGTTATAAATATACATATTTTTATTAACTATAAAATACATAGATTTTAGATCAATAATAGCAAACATATTATATATACCTACCTATTCACCAATCTAAACTTCAAACCCGTTCTTTTAACAAATAGTTTTTAGAATCTTTGGCCACTTAGTAACTAAATATATCCAGACAGAAGGATCGTAAATCTAGAATAGGCACGGCACACAGGCCATCGACCCGACTAAGCTATTGCTCTACTTTATTGCCTGGAAAGTGGAGTTTTACGAAATTTGATACGCGGCTCACGAAGGACGCTGCAAGGAACTGCGGCTGTTGCTAGGCGGTATGTGAGAAACTGAAATGTAAGCTTATTTACTTGTACAACTCAGCAAGAAATACTTAATAAAAACATTTTTTTCTTTTGAGATAAAGAAAAATATTTTCGTTTACACTATTTGCGCTATAGCATGGTGCGGGTGACAGTTGCCTTTATGGCGTTGACATCTCGTTGGCTCACTATTACAAGGTTCTATGTTAATTTTAGTAAAGTTTAGTAATTTTTACATAGAACCTCGTTATTTTGTTATCGTAAAAACAACAACATAGAATTATGTAAAATTGAATATTTTGCAGTCATAGTGCCGCTATCTAGTGGTTTGTTTTTGCAAAACTGTAGCTAATGACACATAGAACCTTGTAGCATTAATAACTAAATAAGTACTAAAATTGTAACACAGAACCTTGTAATTGTGAGCCAACGAATTCTGTCAGTAACACATGACTAGGGATGTGACATTATGCAATTCATTTTTATCACTAACGATACTCGCAGCATAAATTTAGTTCTCATATAGTGTTATGAAAATTAATGTGTTATTCAGTTGTGCAGTGTAACTACGTGTAAAAACTTGTCAATATATATATTTTATGGCTACATAATAATATCTTTGTACTTATATAAAATAATCAAAATCGGGTTTATGATTTTTTCGTGACAAACAACATCGACTATCCATCGTAGCAGTACATCCCATCACTAAACACGTCTATGGCATTACGTTATACGCGTAACACTTTGCTTAATCTTTCTTTCTATTAGATTTTATTTGTAGACTAGAACGTTCTGGTTGGGTTTAATTTAATTTACTACAGTAATTAATGATTTAATATATTACGAATATGGTACAGGTGAAATACTAAGTCATAATTTGTAAATCGCGGCAACTTTCAAGAATGAAACGAAACGTTACTGAAACTGTCACCCGCACCATGCTACAGCGCAAATAGTATAAATTACGTCTTCAGTACCTTAAGTACATTTTGTTCAACTCAAAATACAAAGTATGTATATCTAATATAAGATATTCTTGACGCTTTTGATATTTTAAATTGCCATTTTGAGAATCTAAGCTCAAGATTCAAAAGTTCTTCTAAAATACCTATCCCTATAAATCTATTTTAGAATAATAAGGTTACAATAATTTTAAAGCTTTTCAACTTAAAAATGAACTAAACAAAATTTTCCATACATTTTAAGTCAACACATAAGAAATGAGTCAGCACGAATTATTCATCTTCAACTTCAAAACTCTACAACCAAGTTCTTTGGTGTTTTCTATATATCTATAAACATAATAAAATTGTAACTAAGCCGAATCTGTACATTAAATATTTTTTGGAAAATCTTATTGAAATAAACATTATTATCGATACAGAGGCCAAATCTATAGTTTTTAGAATTTTTGTCTGTCTGTCTGTCTGTTACCGCATCACAGAAAAACCACTGGAGGGATTTTGATGAAACTTGGTATGGTGATAGCTGGTTATTCGGGTCACCATATAGGATACTTTTTACCGCGGAAAAATGACTGGTTTCTGAGAAAAAATACAAAAACTGCAATTCAAGAGTACCTACACTAATATATAAAACCTAAGAATTTGGTTTTTGGTCATCTGAACGCAGGCGGAGCCGCGGGCAATGCTAGTATTTATATATTTTTTTCTTTTATGAATTTCTTGTTATCTACTCTGTGTGTGTTTAAAATAGTGGAAACTTTGCTGGTTTGTGTAATATTTTATTTGTTATGTGCCTACTTTTGTTATTTATTAAATACTGTGTGCTTCCCAAATCCATACCAATATTATAAATGTAAAAGTGTTTGTTTGTTTGTCCTTCTTTCACGTTGAATGGAGTGACGGATTGTCGTGATTTTTTGTGTGGAGATAGATGGAGAGCTGGAGAGTGACAAAGGCTACTTTTTACCGCGGGAGCTTATCCATTTCCAACGGGATAACACGTTATATTACAATCCAAAAAAATATTGATGATCAGAATTACTTGAAACTTGGTATTAATGCTCTTCAATAAAATTAAATAAATATGCGTTTTAGCATTTTTTCGAAATTCATCCTGTAAGGGTGTAAAATAGGGCATGGAAGTTTGTATGAAACTACCTTTTTAGAATTTTATTGTAGTTTTAGCGCGAGCGAAGCCGCGGGTTTTGCTAGTAAAAAATAAATAAATAAAAAAGTAGCTCTAAAGATGTATACCTAATTATAGTAACATGTTAAATAACGTCTATTTCTATAATTTTTAGAAGTGAAAGGATGAGTGTTAATTGGCGATATAATATAACATATTATATTATATATATATATATATATATATATATATATATATATATATATATATATATATATATAACATTTTTTTTTTGGGGTGGACTACCCTTATCACTTAGGGGTATGGAAAATAGATAGTAGCCGATTCTCAGACCTACTGAATACGCATATAAAATTTGGTAAAAATTGGTAAAGCCGTTTCGGAGGAGTACGGTAACAAACATTGTGACATGGAAATTTTATATATAAGATATATATATTTGTATGTATGTATATAAACTGAATCTCGGAAACGGACCCAACGATTTTCATGAAATTTAGTAATCGATCTGGATTAGTCTTATGTCTGGGAAAACGCGTGTTTTCGAATTTTCATGTGGTTTTCTTTTGCATTTTTCCACGCAAAATATGGTCGGTAATTTCCACGCTCGGGTATAAGCATCGTGGTCAAGCGGCCAAGGCGCCAGATCAACAATCAGAGGTGTCCAGGTTCGAATCGCGGTCGGATAATAGTGTATAATTTATTTTGGTTTTGTTTTTTGTATTTATTCAAGTTTTTAGTTTTTTTTAAAAGACCATTGTACTTATGACCAAAAACTCCGAGCGAGGCTCGGTAGCCCAGGTACTATTATTTAAATTAGCTTTTTCCGATATAGGTAATCGAACAATTTGTTGTAATTACAAGCTATTTTTTAACTTGCAACGTTTGTATGTTTGTTAGGGTCAAATCTTGAAACTGAAGTTTAAAGCAATTATCCTCAACCGATGGAGCTGAAATTTTGCCTACACATTCAGTTTAGATGGCAATGCATGGTTAGCTAAGTGACGTCATTCTAAATCCAATATGAAAGACTCCCAAAGATGCCGGACCATGTTTATTTATGCACCCCCATAGCATGGATATCAAATGAAAGGGTTTACTGAAAAGAATACGAATAAAATGACGTCGAAACTTGTCCACCGATAACTACAAAATAAAAACAAGCTTTAAATACTCTAAAAAGACGAAAATACCTTTAAATTAAAATCAAACCCATCAATCATACATTACACAATTTATATGATATAAAAGTTTGTGTAATTTCTTTTTTTATTTTACTCGTATGATGTAAAAATGAAACAGATAAATTAGTTTATTAGAAACCCAATCCGAATGCATTTAGCACTAGCCACGAATCCTTAGCAAATACAGAGAGAAAAGAACAGCTTCCTTATCTCGGATAACGTGCATCTCAACGTGTATCTCGCCTTGCCGACCGCCGCGATGGGCGCTCTCAGTTTATTTACAAGTGTCGGGAGCACGCGCCGCTGACGCCGCCCTGTTGCGTAACAGACACGTGCTTAGCGAAAAACAATATTAACTTTTAAATGGATATATGTATAATACAAAATGCAGTGGTGTGTCCGTTTGCTGGTCATTTACTGCATTGAAATAGGCTACTTTTTTAATCGACATTTTCATAAATTACTTTCGCGTGAGATATTTGCATAGGGTAATTTAGTGTAAGACGTGTCAAGTTTAATCAATGAGGGCTCCAAATCTATACATATAATAAAATTATAACTAAGCTGAATCTGTGCATTAAATATTTTTTGGAAAATCTTATTGAAATAGACATTATTATCGATACAGAGGCCGAATCTATAGTTTTGAGAATTTTTGTCTGTGTGTCTGTCTGTCTGTTACCGCATGACGGAAAAATCACTGGAGGGATTTTGATGAAATTTGGATGACGATAGGAGGTTATCCGGGTCAACATATAGGATACTTTTTACTGCGGGAAAATATGTCATCTCTGAGAAATCTATACTAAACATTAAAACATAAGGAGGGACGAACCCGAGCGGAGCGAGGGTGGGTCGCTAGTAAAACTATATAATGCAGATAGTTCCGCACCATATGGATGATGGCTGTCCCGTCCTAGTATGTCCTATTTATTTAAAAAGATATTATTAATAATTAAAATCGGTTGACAATAGTGAAAGATATATGTACCTACTTAACGTAATATATAGAAAAACTCCTTAATAAATTACATATATAATTATAAAATCGGTTGTTGTTGATGTTACTTTTTTTAAATAACGTTAAATATTATATACTTTAAGACATATTTTCTTTCAGAATGTTTACTATGCATTACATTGTTTTTGTTGGTAACGAGTTGATGACACATTTAGCATTCATAATTGCAACCGCAGTATAACAAGAATGCAACCTCGAAATCTATTTTGTTTCGGTACTATATTTAAAATACTGGCCGAGACTTTATTATTGTTGAGACAATTACTTATTGAGATAAGCGATACAAGATATTCGATGCAGTTTCTACATCGAGATCGCAGGTTTAAGTCAACAATAACAACTGAAATCAATTCAATAATTCCGGACAACATAAGCAAAACCCAGACACTTTATTCTTACTTATTGTAAGATACGATTTACTGAGGGACAACATCGTTAAAACTATTGACACAAAATCAAATATTGTTTATTAAGGACTAGAGATGCACCATATATTATTCATCTCTTCTTCTTCTATAATATAAAAATGAATCGCTGAATGTGTTGCTATGCGCAAATCTCGAGAGCAGCTGAACCGATTTCGCTAATTCTTTTTTTAGAATATTCCTTGAAGTACGAGGATGGTTCTTACGGAGAAAAAATTTAAAAATTGCCTGGATTTTTCTATACTCCCATACAAAAGATTCGTAATAATACTTAAAAGTCAATTTGAACTTTAATACCATACCCTAAAGTTTAAGTGTTAGTGGAGAGGTTCCGGGAAGGCAAAACAATAGAGTGACGTTAGTATCGTATAAATATTAATGTCAATATTTACACGATGTTAACATTACTGAAAAACTAATAAATAATAAACTTTTTTAAATAATAAACTTTTTTGTCTATTTGTCTGTCGGTCTGGGAAAGCATCACGAGAAACCATTAAAACGTACCTAGGGACGAACCCGAGCGAAGCGAGGGTGAGTCGCTAGTTATTATGACAAATAAATATAAACTAGAGGCAGAAACCGACTAGTCTGTCGATTCGTCCGCCTTTATCCAACCGACCACTCCGCAAAAGTCCGCAAAACTCATAGACGGCTCATCTCTATTAAGGACTTCCCGAGTAGAAAATATGGTAATGAACGAACATGACCACATAGACATTAAACAATCCCGGCCCGCTACTGTTGTACCATAATTTGAGCACAGATTTTCAGTGACAAGGGAGACAAAGCCAAAAGTTACGAGATGACAGGCAAGATGAGTCTGTGAATTAAACTATCTTAAAAAGCTCTCGGTGGGATTTGAAATCGTTTATTTAAGACACGTTTCGGACAGCCATTGGCAGAAGTTGAGAAGAGTTTTAAATAAATATACAAAATGAAGACTATTTGCGTCGAACTAGCTTTTGCAAGTGACAACAGTAGTAATCCTTATGTAATTTTTATTGAGCTCATTTGATTGCAAATGTGTTAGTAATTAGTATGCATAGAAACAATTGCTTGATAAAATAACTGTATAACGTTTGTCTAAAAACGTTTATTGTATATTTATTTATTTATTTATTTATTTATTGGTAATCTTGCAGCGTTACAAACTAATGAAATAATACACTTTGAGCACAAAGTTATTAACAAATATGGCCAAAATTAGATTACTCTATTATGATATCTTGTGTAATGGACAACAGAGTACTCATATATTGAAAAAAGGAAAAAGAAAGAAATATATAATATAATGTAAGATGAAATTAGGTGGTTTATTTTTTTCAATCAGTAAAAAAACTTCAGTAGGTATGTCAATGGTTCACGAAAGCTGAAGCCTATGCAGGTAGATGTCGGTCGTCACCGATTTATCGCCGCAACTTACGGAAACCGAAAATTCTGTCGGACACAGCAATTATCGTTATCACGAATAATAATCACGAAAATCCACGAAAATATATCCATTATATCATAAATGGATAACTTTGTACTTTACCCAAGCAGGTATATATGTAATTATTAATTTACATAATTAATTTTATGTTAACTAACAAAACTCAAATATTTAAATTTGCCTAATGAGTTATTTTTAAGGACGAAGGAGGAAAAATACGATATCATGACCGAGTCGCTGTATATGTAATACGGAAAACAAATATCAACGATAGGTATGTCACCGCGTATCGGATATACTAACATTTACGAATTGATAATTGAGTGCTATTGTGACACTTATGAAAAAAAAATTACTCGCAAAAGCCGCGGTTTCGCTCGCGTAAATACTACAAATAACCTCTAAAAAGGTAGGTTTCACACAAAGTTTCATTCCCTATTTTACCCCCTTATGGGATGAATTTTAGAAAATGCTAAAACTCATATTTATTAAATTGTATTGAAGAGCATTAATATCAAGATTCAAGTAATTCTGAACATAAATATTTTTTTGGGTTGTATTATAACGTGTTTTTCCTTGGGAATGCGATATCTCCCGCGGTAAAAAGTAGCCTATGTCACTCTCCAGCCCCCCAAATATCTCCACACAAAAATTCACGCCAACCCTTAACTCTGATTCAACGTGAAAGAAGGACAAACAAACAAACAAACAAACAAACAAACAAACAAACAAACAAACAACACCGTTATATTTATAACATTAAGTATGGATACTACACATATACGCCGTTAAAGATTTACTAACAAATTTTACAGTGCACATATAGATATTAAGTGAAACAAATATATATATAATTGAACACCCACACATAATGTATATAGTTTTATACCAATCTCCTAAAGAAACCCGCTTAAAACCAAGACGTCCCATACCATTCGCACATGGCCGCTCTAGTGCACGCCGCGCCCGAAGTTCTGCGAAGGTTCAAAGTTATAACAGCAAAACAAAGTAAACATTACGTAAAATTTCCACAATGGCAGTAGAGTTAACCACCTTCATCGGAATGCGCGGCGAGCGGCAAGTGGCCGGCCTTACACACGGCCCTTTCACCCAACGCTCGGAATTTACTATAGATTAAATGATTACCCACGTCCGCGCTACAGCGCACTGCGTAATGAGGAAAGTATCTACCGAGAGTACACATGGTATATGTGGAGCAAGTCTCAACTTGCAAGTTGTGACTTCATATACATAATTGCCACTTGCCTTAACGGGGAAGGAAACCATCAGTTCGTCGCTCAGCAAGGTTTCAAAAGACATGTGAATTCCACCAACCCGCACTTAGCCAGTGTGGTGGACTATGGCCTGATCCCCCTTGTACTATAGGGAGGCCCGTGCCCAGCAGTGGGACGTTAAAAAAAGGGCTGAATACATAGAAGATTATATATATTAGTCAGTGTCCACATGTTATCAGATATATCATAGGTAAAGCGATGATGTCCCTATGTGTCTTTTTTGCATACGTATTACTTTATTATTTCAAACCGTTTAAGCAGCACACGATCAAAAAGCAACTAAACGGCTACTTATTTTCCGACTTCAATTATTATGATGCCTAGCATGCTAGCTGTGATATAGCACTTGGTATTGATGCAGCTTCCTCGTCGCGAAACCATTTTCAGAATCGGATCAGTAGTTTCAGAGATTACCTCCTACAAACAAACTTACAAACTTTAAGTCTGTAAATATATTAGTGTAGACAAAAAAGCTAGGAGAACCTACATTTGGTGTATTTAGACATGTATTTTAGCTAGCGAAGGCGCCCGGAGCGACCGGGCGACCTCGATACGAGGAACGCGGGCGCACGACACGTCATTATTTTTACTGCACTCTTTCAATCTCCAAAATATTTGAATATTGCTGAAAATATTGCTTTGAATTGTGCTGGCTTAATTCGTCATATCATAGTACTTTATATATGTTGATAATAATTGATAATAATTAATTTGACGACACGTTTGGCTGAGTTTGTAGTGACCCTACTTGCTGTGCCAGCGGTTGCGGGTTCGAGTCCCGCTGGGGGCATTTATTTGTGTGACGAGCATGAATGTTTGTACTCCAGTGATGGGTGTTTATATTTATAATATGTATGTATTTAAAAAAATATATGTGTGTAGTGTATTAACTATCTGGTATCCATAACACAAACCTCGTAGCTTACTATGAAACTAGATGGTGCTGTGTGTTAACACGGTAATGTAATATTACCGTGGTGTTAATGTCCTAACATATTTATTAATTTATTTAATTAGTCTAAGTTAAGGTTTTCTATGATTTGACCTATGATGTGACGTGAGGAAAAAATACTCGATAGTGCCATGTTTACTTCTTATGAAAATATGTATATTATACATATATGTATCTAAATATTTACGTTACTTTCTCGTTACTGATTAATAAATTTTATTCGTAGTTTTCTTTACTTGATATAGAAATTTGACATAAGCTCCATACAATGAAACTTCTAAATTCACGCGAAGATTTGACTTTTAAATAAAACCATATTTTCAGATTTTGTTGTGGTTTCATTTTATGTTTCTGTTAACGACCGCGACGCGACGTTTCAAATGCTTTACATTAAACATTGTTAAAATGTTGTTTTAAAATTCAATTACCAAATTTTAAAGTAGGTACATCGGTTCCATTTATCTATTACTTCCAAGTTCCAAATTATGTAATAAATAATTTTATGGGTAGATACTGTCTGTAAAAACTTTATTAAAATAAACCCAAAAAGATTTAAGGTAAGCTCCATACAAATTATTATCTCCAATAAAGATTTTAGAGTTACTAAATTTTTAATTACACGTAGGGAGTATACGAGTACGTGTGATTTAAATAAAGATGAAATATATTTTTTTATAATCTTTATTGCTTTTGAGTTAAGTCTGTATTCAGTATTAATATTTCTTAATGTATTTCTTTTTGATTAAGAAAATAATTATTAAAAAGTGCAAAAAACAGGTGAGAAATTCAAAGTAGTTAAAACGCACGCCATTTGTCCGACCGAGTGTGACGTCAGAGTATATCATAATAGAGCGATTAGCGATTTATCACTTACAAATTGAGTCTTCATTCTCTATGTATATCATACTGTGACGTCACGCCAAGCACGCGAAATGATCAGTGTTTAACGTATCCGTGACGGTTTGATATTTAGATATTTTTTATACTAAATTTTAGTTTTTTGGAGCTGGATATTTTTTTACAATTATAATATAAAGATGTAAGCTATTGTAAAAAAATTAAAAAATCATGCATATTCCCTATTAATGCGTACTCGACAACTAAAAACATTGCAGTTTGAAATCCGTTAATGTTAAAAATATATCAGTTTACACAATGTCAGTGCGTATGATTGACATTAAATGAAAAATGTACTTGCTCTATAATCGTGAGTCATGAATTAACAACAGACGCTGACATGATTCGGTCACCTTGGGGGCAGTTCATGACGAATTTGTGTCAAGTAAATCATATTTTCTTATGAAATACTTACAAATTGTCTATATAAGGGCTGGTCCATTAACATTTAGGGCAATGAAACGTTCCATGTTGAATTGATCTTTTTTTTCGATATTTAATTACAATATGAAATATACCAAATAGCCTAATTATTTCTTATAAGCATCTGTAAAGATTCTTAGAAAAAGGATACTTTTCTTCGATATTTATTAATGAAATAAGAATCTCCACGACCATTTACGACTACTTTCACTCGGAAGTGAAAAATTTGCGATATGTTTATAATATGTTGCGTAACTACGATCGGCCGGCGTTAGAGGGCAGTGACTCGCAAGGTCGTCCGCGGCACATTCACACTGCGTCTCAACAAGTAAAAGACTCAATTTAATAAAGCAACTAGAGCAAGAAAATTAACTGTGGGCAGAAATGAGGCTGGCACTTCGTACACTCCTATATATAAAACACATTCCTCTTTGAAATTACTTATTACCATAATTTTAACCATGTTTTATTATGTATTTTTCGATTATAATTTATGGTTATCGTAGTCCATTTTCATTTATTTTTTTCCAATCTCCATTTATTGTAATATTAAAAAAATTCGTCTGTTCTACACAGATATGTCAAAGAATAATTAATTTAATGAAAATTAGCAAATAGTGCTTGCATCGGTGGGCGGCAGCCGACGCACATTTGGTCACATTTTCCTTAAAAATAGGTCAACTGAATAAATTATTAATTCCCAACTGAGACTCTTGGTCTGCTTTGCTCTCTACCACGAAGCCGTCATGCGTGTTGGTTGTACAATTCTTTATTTCATTACTATCGGTTCGACTTGAGTCGAGCCTAAAACTAAAATTTTAAAATGATTGTTCCTTTGTGTTATTGCAATAAATCGCCTTCATATCGCTAAAGGCTGCCCAACATACAAGTTTCAATTTTTACTTATTTTAATTTAGTTAGTTTTCTTGAGAATATTTATATTACGTTTGGATTTTAAGACAAATGCAGCTTCAATTTAATTATTACGTTTGTCACTAACAGGGCAGAGCTGTTGTACTTAGAGTTTGTTTAACCGACATGTTTGTTTACGACACAATATATAGCGAGTACGAAGTCGATGTCGACAGTTTGTTAGTCATAAGACTTGATATTTAGTACCTATACTTTTACAAAATTAAGAATTTCGTCATGACAGCTGGCCTTTAGACAAGTAGATTTTCTACAATCGCTAACAGAAAGCAAAAAAATATATTCGAATAACATATTTTGATTAACAACTTTTTTGACTTAGGTACCTACCTCGAGAGCGAAGCTGCGGGCATAACTTGTCTTTCACGCTTTCATGGTCATTAACAATATTTTTATGTTGCCGTACGTACCTACGTGGTCCTGCGACCATGGTGCTTGTAACAGTGCTGTAATATCATCAATGTTTTACATCACATCAGACATTGTTACACACAAATCATTCAAATCAATAGTATTGTGTAGTCAATTTATATAATAATATTTAGACTCAAATATCAACTTCAATGTGTAAATATTACTTGACATATATTAATTTTCAGATCTTTTGAATGATTTAGCTCAACACTATAACCCTGTTGAAAAACTCCAATAGAATCCCACCAAAAGCGACAAAAGCCACATAGGAACCAATAAATATTTATTGGTTTTTATGTGGCTTTTGTCACTCTTGATGGGATCCTATTGGAGTTTTTAAATAGGGAAGTTACGTTTGAATAGATTTAATTACGCATATTATAGTTATCCTAAAAAGCATGGCATTAACAACTACCACTTCGCTTTAAAACTACGTACGTACTGTAATAGATTTCCTATTAGTTTCCCATTCAGATAAAAATATATCAGTTATACTAAAAAATTATAGATATCTACTCCTCATATCGGCAGTAAGCCATCATAATGAGTATGAAATGAAGCTTCGAACTGCAGGATTAAACAGAATAGCATTTCCATAGACCCTTTTTGACATATTTTCCACAGAAGGAGCATTAATTCAGCAGAACAAAGCGAATATGATTCAATTATGCCGCCGTATGCATAATAACGTCTGGGCCCCGGTCTGCGCGAGGGGCATCCCCGGCACCGGCACCGGCACTTGAGCAACTCTACGACCGCGTCATGTGATTTATCTCAATCATTATGAACACACTATGTTCTCATTTTTCACATAATAGTAAATATAGACCGAGGTTTCCGACGTAGTACGACAGACTGAAATATCCATTAGTATACATAAATAACGTTTAAAAACTAGTTCTGCTGAGTGCCAGTTGGTGGATATTTATTTAAACTATATGGGCTTTATTATTCGAAGGCGTCTATTTGTGCACTAAATTTTCAAAAAATATATCAAATTTGTTTACACATCACCTACTGTATGGTGATGACGATACTATGTCAAAAACCATTGCAAGTGGGAGCAGCACTTACATTTCATTGTAATCCAACAAATGTACTAAAGAATCTCATATGTTACAACAAGCTCATATAATTTAACTAGGTGTGTTCTAACTTCTAACATTCAACTTTACTGCATTACCAGCAACTTCAGAAACAGGAAGATTTCTGCGGAGAATGTCCATCATCACACAAGGCCCGATAGGACACTATAATATTTCTTCTTTATGGTCACAATGGTTTACATCAACAATATTTTGTGTACAGCTTTTGTAGCATTTCTCTTTAAGCTTTTATTAAGCGGTTATTGACCAGTATGGCATCAAGGTTTGACCATAATGACCAATTTTGCACTTAATATGGAATCAAACTTTAATAACAATATCTAGATGTTTAAATTCTAACTTTTTTATCTTTTAAAAAATCTCTTTCAGATAATTATTACTTTTTAAATTATTTTAAAGGTGATAATGTATATTATATTATCAATTTTTGACAATTATCCAGATATATATCAAAATTACTGAATTTATCTAGTATTTATTACAAATATCTTTTTTTTAAATCCTGTTGTTTGAATAATTACATATATATGTAAAAATGTGCATTAAACAATTTCTTCTCAATTTCATCTACTCGAAAAGGTAAAAAGATTAAAGTTTGTTCTTATTTTATATCATGATAAAATGTACAATAACTAACAGTACAGTTAACAACACAAGTTGATTATAAACTTTTAATGTAAAATGAACTTAATTATGTTATGTAATATAATTTAATTTCCTCAACTCAACAAATGTTAAGTAATATGCCTAGACTTTTATATCATGTTCTTATCATACATTATATCATGTTCAATATCACAATATTTGCCACATAAAGAACAGATATTCATGTAAATATATAGATTAATTATCAATTCATTAATTTATCATCCAAAAAAAAATTCATTTCCTCACAGATTATAGAAATAATAGCAATTATTTATTTATATAGTAACAAAAATAATTATTTGAAAAATTATATATTAAAAATTTATCAACATTATTATATTTATTACTACCATATATTGATGACACAAAAAAAAACAATAAAAAAAAATATTTTAAGTATGATATAAACATAATGGTGATACAAAGATTGATATTATCAATATATGTTATTAAATTAGCTTAACGAAACCATTATGTATAGATAAAATATTAAACATACAAACTGATAACACAATTATCTACATATAGCATAATTAAGTTTTTATGACACAACTCACTGAACTAATTGCATTGATTAAATAATAAACAGGAAACAAAAGGTATTAAACAATGTTAATGTGTTTACATTTTTCAATGAATGTGAATGGAATATCAACATTTTTGATAAAAAGATTCACATTGCGCATCCTACTCAGGATACAAATTAATTTTAATTTTATTTAAGTATTAAAGTAATAAGTTAAAAATGATACACTAGAAAACTCAAATTGACATTAAATGTGTAACTATGATCAATATAAAGTAAGTAGTTTAATAAGAAGTACTTTTGTTGATAAGTTTTATTATTATTTTACCATTTATTGAAAATATTAGTAACATAACATTTTATTTTAAATTTATTCAAATTTAAATTTTACATAAAACTTTGTTATAAGTTGCCTAACAAGTGTAATTTTTATTTTAATTATACCTACCTTCATTTTAGTCACTCGTTATTTTTTATATACAAAGGAATGAGGAATAAATATAGTAATAATTAGATCTCTTTGAAAAATATGTGATAAATAAAGAACCTAGTATCACATTATTATAAGAAAATTAATTTTTAAAGAGGTTATAATATATGAACATTAAAATATATATTAATATAAACTTATTAATATTTATAAAAATTAATGGAGTATTTATATTATGATAATTTAACTAAGGGGTTTAGAGGAACATTTCAGATTTTCTGTGCATTTTTTAACAATTAATATCATATTATATAAATCAAAATAAGTCCAACTTCTTTAAAATTACCCTTTTTTTCTAATCACCGAATGCCCGCTACTAGGAATACCTGCCCAGTGCTCACCGGCCCGCGCTGTCAACCCCAAAAGAGGCTAGACAGTAGACCGTCACACCTCGAGTCCTATGAGCACGTCAAATGCACTGACAGCACACTAAATGCAGGAAAAATAACACTTACCCTAATACTCCAGGCTTGTACACGTAGTTAGGAATTCGCCACGGACAACCGCCGTATTCACCTATAAGAGCATCGTGGTTTTGGTTCAGGTTAAATGTAGATGCGCGGTTATCGTTCGCTTTCCTTCGCGTTGGATTGAAGTAATTATTATTCCTATTTTCACCGTTCACTTCGTTCAATGGTATAAAGTCTTGCGCTTTATTCACATTGGGATTAGCGTTCTCTAAATTTTTAAGGTTCATTTTGTCTGTTTCACTTTGAGTTTCCCAGATACGAAGCCACAAGCGCTTCGCGGGTCCTTCCTGCTCGGGCTGATACCACCCTACGTAGGGATCCATTCAGCCAAAGCAAGGTTCCACTATATGGGATAACACATTTTGTATCATTTCACATTTATAATTACTATACTGAAAATTAATACAAAACAAAAATAAGTCACACCACATTCGGAACATGGACGACACGCGGATAGTTGACAGTTCATTTACTAGAGGGCGCCATCTTTGAACAATATGTCGGAGACACATTCTAGACTTTTGTTCAGTACTTTTATTTTGAACGAAGTAAAGATCTTCCAAAAGTTTTACACATAGAATATAAAAAAACACTCTATTATTTTATTTATTTGAGGACTAACGAAGTATTTTTTAAGATATTATATTCTACTTTAATAACTAAAATCGTAAGTTTCGTCTTAAGCTGGTAGTTGATAAGAAACAAATGAATTCAAATACATATATAATAACTACATCATTTTATGAAAATAAAAACATGAAAATATAAAACAAAGGTCTTTCTTTCGTAAAGATACCCTGACAAAGCATTTAATCTGTGAAAAATCACCGTAATCTATCCGTCTGGCACCTGCCATTTCGCGCCAAAAATATTGTAAGTCAAAAATTGAAAACTGTCAATTGTGAAATTGTGAACAATATTTTTAATTTATAAACCTTTAGAAAGTGTAAAGCAAAAAAAAAATAATAGTAATGAAAAGTAAATAGTAGTAATAAAAAGATTTTATGCATACTACTATACTATTTCATAATGTGTGTAGATTAGTGGGATCAACAACTAACCGGTCTCTTATAAAAAATACATGTATAGCACGTTTTTCCTTTAATTCTTTAACATTAACTTCTACTAATGTGGGTCTGAATGTTAAAAATATGTCTCAGAGAAATATTACATCATTTTTTAAAATAACACCAAAAAAGACAGCTACTGAAGAGAGTGATAAGAATGTAAGTTTAATCATTAATGTCAATGTTTATAGAATATTTCAAAAGCCGTAAATGTCACTGTATATCTTTTTCATTAAGAAATTATGTTACATTTCAGAATGACATAGATGGTTACATAAAATATGAATGTTTAAATACATTACCATGGATTCTTCTAACAACAATTTAAATTATTTATTTATAAGTGAATAGCCAGTAGTTTGTTCGTTAAATAATAAATCTTTCAATTATACAGTTTCAATTTCTCTTCCATCAAAAGTTTTTTATTTGGACACAAACACTTTTACCTAAAAATGTTATTGTATGAAAACTTTGGTGTCAAATATGTTAAAAACTTTTCTGTTCATAGTGATCAAACCTTGTTTTGCCTTACCTTCCTATACTTTCCCCCCAACTTGCATATTTATCATTTAAAGTGTTATTAATAGTATTTATGATATTAATATAGTATTAATATTAAATTACAGGATATATCACCCAGTACAAAGAAGAACAATGACTCTATGGAAAATGAAGATGCCAAGGTTTTTTTTTTGTGTTTTTAAATTTATTTTTTTTTTACAAATTACAATTGAATGATAGCTATTAGTCCCTTAATGACCACGGACACGCTGGAGTTATAGTTAAGAATAGATTTCTTAGCAATTTAATTAATTTCTTAGAAATTTACCTGTATTTGTTAATCTTCCTATATATTTTTTTTAGAGTTTAAAAAGATCACGATCAATCAGCAAGGAAAATAACTCACCAGAATCAGGTAGCAACTCTCCAGTTACTCCGGAAAATGTAAATATAAAGGTAATAATAACAATATCATTGTTTTTACACTTATCCAATAAGTCACATTAAGAAATTTATTCAATTTATTATTATATGTATATTTTAATACATTTTTTAGCATCACAGTTTTATTAATTCTATTTCCAAGTCTTGCATTTAGGAAGTGCACAGAAAATAAAAATAATGATTTTTTTTGTAATTTATGAAATCAATCATTATAAGCTGAAATAGCTTTAAAAATTATAAATTTCAATAAAAATGTAATTCAATACAAAAAAAATTAAAATATTTCTTCAACTACCTATATTTATATAATTAACTATAAGAAATAAAAGAGCTCTTTATGGATTACAAAAATATTACTTTTTTACATATATGTGAATATTAACCGAAAATCAAAATGAATCTATGAAAATATCTGAATAATTTAATTTGTAATAAAATTAATTTTAATTATAATATTTTTAACTGTTTTTCCAAAGAAAAAAGCAAAACGGCAGCGCATAGAAAGCTCAGAAAGTGAATCTGAATCACTATCAAAATCCAGTTCAGATGAAAAAGAAATTAAGCTGGAAAAAAGTGTAGTTGCAAAAACATATGATTCACCAAAAAGTAAAAAATCTAAAGCGAACAAAAAAGAATCTTCAGAAAAGAAAATAAAAGTAGAAAAATCTTCACCAAAATCTGAAAAAACTCTAGAGAAAGAAGTAAAAAGGAGCCCCTTAAGTAAATTTACTATAAAAGTTGAAAAAAATGATAATGATAAAAAATCAACTAATGGTGATAGCGGAAAGGTGGAGATAGAGAATGATAAAAAAGAAGATAAAAATAATGAGAAAGAGGATAAACAGGATATAGTTCCTGGTAAGAGGTTGATTATTTTTAGAGTGTGATATCTTTACATAGTATAAATTAATGAAGTTGCTTCCGCTGTCTGTTCACTTAGATCTTTTAAACTACTCAACGAATTTTAATGCAGTTTTCAGCAATAGATAGAATGATTCAAGAGGAATTTTTATATGTATAATACATGCATATTGTAGTACAGAATAGTTGAGAAATTCAAAGATTTGTATTTCATTCTAACCCTTAAAATGTACCTTTGGACAAACCTATGCAAAGCAGGGTGACTCCCTAGTTTTCTTTATATTTTAAAATACTCTTAGGTACAGTGCTTAGAGTAATATATATTATAATATAATAATGTTTACAGAAGTGGATTACAATCCTGGGAAGTCAAAATATCACCCAATCAAAGATGCATGTTGGGTTAAAGGCCAACCTGTCCCATACTTAGCTCTAGCCAAAACCCTAGAAATCATAGAAGCAACATCTGCGCGGTTGAAGATGGTTGAAATATTGAGCAACTATTTTCGGTCGGTCATAGCTCTGACCCCCGAGGACCTCTTGCCCAGTATATACTTGTGTTTGAATCAGTTGGGGCCGGCTTATGATAGCTTGGAGTTGGGTGAGTTTATTTTATATCTATCTCTGAGTTCATAACCTAAATAATTTTTAATTTAAATTATTAAAGTCGTAAATATTCCTAAAAGAATGTAATTAATTTAATTATTGTACATATTTGTATGCATTTGTACGTGTGCGCACGTGTGTGTGTGGGTGTGGGCTTGTGCGTGTGTGTGCGTGTGCGTGCTTATGATGGAACGGTGAAACGGTTAGATGGGTTTGGATGAAATCAACATGTTCTAGAGAATCTATTATTAAAAACCTACTGTTGGCTACGCTTTTGTAATTTAAATAAAGAATATTTTCTCTTTTAGAAAAATCTCAATATTTTGTATTTGATTAATTTATTTCCTTTAATGAACTATCCTTACAAGCATATTTCCTATACAAAATAATTTCGATGTTTCATATTCACCAGGCGCTCTACTATGGCTTTATTTTTTATCGTCCTGTTTGTAGCAAAATGTGTCACAAATAAATTAAATAGAATAGAAACTTTTTATAGTACACATAAAAAGAAGAAATAAACAAAATAGCTTATCGCTAAGACAGTGATTTCTAGGCAACCTGTGAGGTTATAGTGTTACTTTATTCTATGTGTGTGTGTGTATGCAGTGCCGGGTTCAACCTCAGCGCCGCCCTCGGGCAATGTAAAAATGTTTGCATACAATGAATAAAGTTTCGATAAAGTTCATTTTTTGGAAAGTAGAAAATACATTTTCGATAGCGCCAAGATTTTTTTTATTTATCCTTCGAATTGAGCCGCCCCGGGCACGCGCTTCCAGTGCCCCTAGTGTGAACCCACGGCTGTGTGTGCGCAGGCATCGCGGAGACGTACCTGCTGAAGGCGATCGGGCGCTGCACGGGGCGCTCGGCGGCGCAGGCGCGCGCGGCGGCGGCGCGCGCCGGCGACCTGGGCGCGCTGGCGCAGGCGGCGCGCGGCGCGCAGCGCACCATGTTCGCGGCGCCGCCGCTCGTGCTGCGCAAGGTGTTCGCCGCGCTCAAGGACATCGCCGCCATGACCGGTACCTCACGCACTTGCTCGTTTTGTTGTTAGTGTTCGGCCGACGAGGATAGTACTCTCCTTTGTTTTTAATCTTGGGAAATGCTTTTACGCCTACATGCAGGTGGCATAGGACTGAGTACAGGTGGTTGACAAAAAGCCAGTATTACCCACCAAAAAGGAGCATAACCATGATAAAAAAAATTGCTGCAAGATATATAAAATTGAGCCCACACTTACGTGGTTACCTATGGGCTACGTTCTTATCTGCGATATTTTTGGATAGATCTTAAAAATTAATATAAATATTAGGAAATGACTTCATTATATAATATTTTTTTTATTCAAGCTAATGGTTGTTGCCATTTTTTTAATTAACTATTTTAACTTACACTTGTATGATCCGCAGGACACGCGTCGGTGAATAAAAAAATTGCAAAAATACAATCCTTGTACGTCGCCTGCAGACACTCGGAAGCGCGGTATTTAATTAGGTAACTTATACTTTGTTTTTTTATATAACATAAATATTCTTTCTATAAAAAAATTAAATATTAAAATGCTATAACTAACATTTTTAAACTCTTCATAACTAATTAGCCACAATCAGGCAATATTTTTTTAGCTCTAGTGAATTAAAATTTATTTATGTGATACTTGCATCCTACTATCGCTTCGTTCAAATCCGTCCCTATCCTTTTTTGTCGATATAGCTGAGATCAATTTATTCCGATTTCAATTAAAGTTATTATGTATTTATTTTGACATAAAACATATATTTATCCAAACAAAGAGTAGACTATAGCAATGAGCGATAATGTAGCATTCAATAGATGAAAGAATTTTCACAATGAGATGAGTAGTTTCAGAGATTACCCTTACATACAAACCTACAAAGTTTACCTGTATATAATATTACATGTGTACAAGCAATCTAATAAAATCCAACAAACGTTCTCCTGCCCGAATGTTGGCTTTTCGTTTTAAGAGGACTTTAGTGACATACATATGTCCAGAAGAATTTTATATATGTACATATTTAACGACAGGATAACGTCTTTCGGGTTCGCACTGTCTAGTTGTCTATCCAATCCAATATGAACTATCCAAGGACTCAAACACACACAAAATTATTTATCAAAATCGTTTTAGCGGACTAGCCTTAAGAGGAGTTCAGTGACATAGTTGCAGGCCGATTAGAAAACTGTGTGTTTAAGTTTTTGCAGGCGTTTTTTTTAATTTTTTCTTTTCATAAGAACCTACCTCGTATAATTGATATTGATTTGAATAAATTAAATAAAAAGAAATTGCCGGATTTGTCCAGTTGTTCTCGAGTTTTGCGTTTAGGAACACATTTAGCGATTCAGTTTTATGGTATAGATAGATACAATTACACGTTGGCTCACTATTACAAGGTTCTATGTTAATTTTAATGAAGTTTAGTAATTTTTACATAGAACTTCGTTATTTTGTTATCGTAAAAAAAAAAACAACATAGAACTATGTAAAATTGAATATTTTGTAGTTATAGTGCCGCTATCTAGTGGTTTATTTTTGCAAAACTGTAGCTAATGACACATAGAACCTTGTAGCATTAATAACTAAATAAGTACTAAAATTGTAACATAGAACCTTGTAATAGTGAGCCAACGAATTTATTATGTGTGTGTGTGTGTGTGTCAGGTCGCTGGAAGGCAAGCTGCGCATCGGGCTGGCGGAGCAGTCGGCGCTGCAGGCGCTGGCGCGCGCCGCCGCCGCCACGCCGCCCGAGACCGGCGAGCTGGACGTGGCCGCCACCATGAGCGCGGACAAGTTTAAGGTACAGGCACGATCTACCATTCCCCCCTCTTTACCATATCCATTCTCCACACTCCTTCTCCCTGCCCCCTCATTCCCCATATCCGACCGCATCATCTATACAAATACATAGGTAAAATTAAAGTGTCCATTTGTAATGTTAAAATAACAGCTTTTTACTAAATGCATATATAAAGAAAAATGCCTTTATAAAGAAAAAAAATTTGTCTGTTTGCTCGTTCCGGCTAATCTCCGACACAGCTGGCTCGATTTCGACGGGACTTTGATGTTATGAGGTCACTTATTTTAGAAAAAGAATTAGGAATCCACCCACAAAATTAAAACCCATAAAATTTTGAACAAAACCAGCGTACTAATTATATAACTATGAATCTACGAGCTTATAAAATATGTCGTTCCCCGGCCGCAGGCGCTCGTGGAGGAGTACACGGCGATCGTGAAGACGACGTACTGCGAGTGCCCCGACTACGCGGCGCTGACGGCGGCGCTGCTGCGGCACGGCGCGCGCGCGCTGCCCGCGCACTGCCGCCTGCGCCCCGGCCGCCCGCTCAAGCCCATGCTGGCGCACCCCACCAAGGGCGTGCACGAGCTCTTCAACCGGTCACTGGCCACTTTATATATTACCTTGCTTCCCGATACAAACTTTCATCTCCATTTTTACACCTTGATAAAAAATAACTATGTCCTTCCAAGGGTCTCCGACTATCTTCTTACCATATTTCATCTAAATCGGTTCAGTAGATCCAGAGATTACCCCCTACAACGTCACAAACTCACAAAATCACAAAGTTCTTACTCTTATTATTACCTCTTTATAATATTAGTATAGATGTTCCTTTAACTGCTCCCATGGTCTAGCTACCATGTACGACTAGACCCGAAAGTATCGGATTCGAGTTTCGATCGGGTCAAGTTTAGGATTTGGCGGCGTCACGCCCGCGAATGCCCGTTGAGTGTGCGCGCATACTTATACACTATGATATCCCCTGGGCAGTGGTTCGTATCAGTGAGGTTAGCTTCTGTAGTCGAAATCAGTTAGGAGGGTATTATTACTATACTAGTATTGCCCGCGGCTCCGCCCGCGTTCAGATGACCAAAAACCATATCCTTAGGTTTTACATATTAGTGTACTTTTACATTACAATTTTTGTATTTTTTCTCAAAAATGAGATATTTTCCCACTCTAAAAAGTATCCTATATGTTGACCAGATAACCAGCTATCACTATACTATATTTCATCAAAATCCCTCCAGTAGTATTTCTGTGATGCGGTAACAGGCAGACAGACAAAAATTCTAAAAACTATAGATTTGGCCTCTGTATCGATAATAATGTTTATTTCAATAAGATCTTCCAAAAAATATCTAATGTACAGATTCGGCTTAGTTACAATTTTATTATCTGTATATATTTATTTTATCATTATGCGTGCACTGGGCAATCATAGATGGCGCTGCGTGTGTACTTGCCTACTTGCAGCGTTATCTAACAGTAGTCAGTAGTGAAAACAAGATTTATTTAATTTGTTTATATGTAATGTATGTATATGTTTTATTATTATGTTGTCCTCGATAATAGTAAAGTGATCAACATATTACTTAAGTTTATTAAAAACATTATTTTAACTATATATTGATCAAATATTAAAATAATTTTACGAATTTTTATAATATTGCTCATACGAAAGTTTTTAAAATTTTACACTATAACACTATAACTAATGAATAATATCGCATTTAAAATGTGAATGCTATATGACACTGCGGCGTGCGCGCAGGTTTGAGAACGAGGAGTTCACGTGCGAGTGGAAGTACGACGGCGAGCGCGCGCAGATACACGTGCCCGGCGACGCCGCGCCGCTGCTGCAGCACGCCGCCATCTTCAGCCGCAACCAGGAGAACAACACCAGGTGCGCCCATTACACTGGTGAATTATACTCTTTACTAGCGACCCACCCTCGCTTCGTTCAGGTTCGTTCCTAGTGAGAAACAAAAACAATTCTATCCCACGGAAATCGCACATTTTTCCGGGATCTCCGGCACATAAGTGTGGAGTACGATCTGCTATTCCAAACTAAAATCTATCTTTGTGCCAAATTTCATCCAGATTCGTTCAGTCGTTCTGTTGTAATTGAAGTAACAAACATCTCCATCCATCTAAACTTTCACATTTATAATATTAATAATAATAATAGGATTAGAAAAAGAAATATTGCTAGGCATCTAGGAACTAAAAACGCACTCAAGCAAGGGTTACACTCAATTTTATATATAATATTATAGAAAATACAAAATATGTGAATCCCGCGGGAATTCTTCCTGTATGTAATGTGATGAGTAACAAGTGAACTGAACCGTGCAGCAAGTACCCGGACGTGCTGCGGCGGCTGCCGGCGCTGCTGCGGGGCGGCGTGCGCAGCTGCGTGCTGGACTGCGAGGCCGTCGCCTACGACACCGCCGCCAAGCAGATACTGCCCTTCCAGGTCACTCTCTCATTCTTAATACACCTTGCCGCTGTCCAAAACTGTATATTCTGTGACTGTCATCTAATATTTCTACTGCACATTGACGTCGTTTACTTTTCTGTTGTAATTGGAATAAATATCAAAAGAGATGCAACAGTGTATGTACTATTCGTATTTTGCTTAAATTTTTCTTATTAACTTTGCCCAATTTAGCCATTCATATTCATACATACAATACGCTTTCTAAACGACATGTTGAATTAGATATCTTTCCACTAATATGTTTGAATTTAAAAGTAGTCTTACTAAATTCTTATCGCAACTTTAGTATAAATGTTTAAATGTGTTGTAACATGATTTGTTTCTTTTTTTTGTATCTCTATAAATAAATAGTTTCAGATTTGTTTCTAGAAATGTACCTACGTTAATTTTTTCTTAGTTAAAACTTAGTTATAACTTATAATACATTAACGAGCAAGCTGTGGTCTCCTACAAGTGAAGGAGCACACGTGTCGTGAGTCTTATTTGCTTTTTGTTTTTATATGATGTTGTATATTGTGTGTATCTTTTGTTGCGAGATCCTAATTAAAATAAAATAAAATATCAAGGAATCTCTGGTAAATTTAGGAAAAAAACCTCCAACACTATGTCGTGCGTACAGTGTGACATGTATGTATGTGTGTGTGCGTGTGTGCGCAGGTGCTGTCGACGCGCAAGCGCAAGGACGCGGCGGAGGACCAAATCAAGGTGCAGGTGTGCGTGTTCGTGTTCGACCTGCTCTACCTCAACGGCGCGCCGCTCGTGCGCGAGCCCCTCGCGCGTCGACGGGAGCTGCTGCGGGAGAACTTCAACGAGGTCGAGGGTTGGTGTCTTTACTTATCATCCCGAAAAATTAAACTAACTTATACAGCTTAGTACACAAAACATACTGATTGGATTTTAATGAAATTTTACAATAATATAGTTCATACGTCAGAATAACAAATAGGCAACTTTTTAATCCGGAAAAATGTACGGTTTGTATTTGTTTGTCTAGAGACGAAACCCGAGCGAAGCGAGGGTGAGTTGCTAGTGTTAAATAAAATGTAAAATAACTTTTAAACTTGGTAAAAAACAAATATTACTTGTAAGAATAAATATTTATTACTGTGGGATGAATATTCATAATTAAATAAAGCTATTACTACTAACTAAAATGTTTTCTTTTTATAAGTACTGTGTATGCTTTCATATGCATTTAGTGAAATGTTGTTACTCATATTAATACTAAACATTACAGACACTTTGATTTTATTCATTCGTATAGGATTTTTATTAATCGATTTTCGTTTATTTCTTGTTTTGTACAACCTATTTTGATGTGGTCGTGTGTGACGTGTGTGCGCAGGCGAGTGGCAGTTCGCGGTGTCGCGGGACTGCGCGGACGAGGAGGAGGTGCAGGCCTTCCTGCACGAGGCCGTGGCCGCCTCCTGCGAGGGGCTCATGGTGAAGGCGCTGCGCGGCGACAACGCGCGCTACGACATCGCGCGCCGCTCGCACAACTGGCTCAAGGTACACATGTAGTCTCGTGTCGACACGAGGGTGAAAGCTAGCTACATGATATTGTGCGGTCTTGGTCCATATCGTAGAAGTCGATTATCTCGCTTACTTAATATCTCACCGCTGACCACGAGCAATTTTTTAATACGATAAGCCATACCTTCACCATTGTGGTGGTTAAATACATTTTTAGTTTTGTATAATGCTATCTATTAATGCTCTGGTGAAAATAAAAACAACGCATAATTTTTACAAATAATTTATTATATGATCATAATAATTAGATGTGATCTGTCTGTCTGTCGCGATGCAGCTGAAGAAGGACTACCTGGAGGGCGTGGGCGACACCATCGACGCGGTGGTGGTGGGCGCGTACCGCGGGCGCGGGCGGCGCGCCGGCGGCTACGGCGGCTTCCTGCTGGCCTGCTACGACGCCGACGCCGACGCCTTCCAGTCGCTCTGCAAGCTCGGCACCGGCTTCTCCGACGACGCCCTGCGCGCGCTCGCCGCCGACCTCGACGCGCTGCGCATCGACGCGCCGCCCAACTACTATATGTTCGTACACTTCATCATCACTATCATCATCTTACTTAGAATCCACATCGTATAGGAGGTACCGGATGTTTACGATCGAGGGATCTTGAAATTTAATATAATTTAAATATCATGGACACTTTCTCATATTACTGAAATTCATGCCGACGTTGAGAATTATTTAAATTAACTTTGTCGCTTTGAGTTTAGCTCATCTCTGTACCGTGTAACATTGTGCCCCTGTGGCAGGTACGACGCGTCGCACGCGGCCGACGTGTGGTTCCGTGCGGCGCGCGTGTGGGAGCTGCGCTGCGCCGACCTGTCGCTGTCGCCCGCGCACCGCGCCGCCGCCGGCCTGCTCGCGCCCGCGCGCGGCGTGTCGCTGCGCTTCCCGAGGCACGTGTGACACGTGACCCACTTTACGATGTTACAATTTAACAAAAAAAAAATACAGCTGACTCAACACTTCGTCAGTGTATTTCAGTGTTCGGCAGTGGTAGCCCAGTGGTAGCGCGCTAGCTTGAGAAACCGTGTGAAGCGAGTTCAAATCCCGGGTTTCGCACCTCTGACATTTTCATGTGCGAATCATTTCCAACATGATTACCACTTGTCTTAACGGTGAAGGAAAACATCGTGAGGAAATCTGCATGTTTGAGAGAACCTAGCAAGTTTTCAAAAAGACATGTGAAGTCCGCCAACCCGCACTTGGTCAGCGTGGTGGACTATGGCCTGATTCCCCTCGTATTGAAGGGAGGCCCGTGCCCAGCAGTGGGACGTTAAAAAGGGCTAAATACACATACATACACAACACTTCGTCTGCCATATATTTATTTATATATTGTACTTACAGTATACTCGCCGTCTAGTAACTGAAGAGTGATAACAACTATTTGAATGTATTTATGGAAGTATACTTTTTTAATGTTCTCCAGAAAATTACTTAGATCATGATTAAAGGTAACGTGTTCGGCGAACTGACACGTGCACATTGTGTGCAGGTTCGTGCGCGTGCGCGAGGACAAGACGCCGGAGCAGGCGACGAGCGCGCGGCAGCTGGCGGCGCTGTACCGCGCGCAGGACCAGGTGCGCAATTGCGCGCCCGCGCGGCCCGCGCACGACGACGACGAGTTCTACTGACACACTCACTATATATGTCGCAGGGAAATTATAAATACCGTCAAATTATCATTTCATTTAGAGTACATTCAGTGATATTGCAAATCAATGAGATTTTGACAATTTCACTAAATGATAAATATCGTTAAATTGTAAAACGGTCCCTGATTGGTCAGATTTAAATACTTTTTTTTTTGATGCTCAGCATAAACCATAGACTTTGTAAAATAAAGGAACAGAAATGTTATATTATTTTTTTATTTATCACTTAACCATTATTCGTATGTTCATTAGTAAGTATAACTTAAGATAAATAGAACTTCAAGATTTGACTTGGCTAGTTTTTAGAAGAGTGAGACATGTTGACCTTATAATATAAAAACAGTAATTTGAGAATAGTATAAAGAAGATATGTATAATAGACTAGCATTGCCGCCCGCGTTCAGATGACCGAAAACCAAATTCTTAGGTTTTACATATTATTATACTCTTACATTGCAGTTTTTGTATTTTTTCTCAGAAATGAGACATTTTTCCGCAGTAAAACGTAGCCTATATGTTGACCCGGATAACCAGCTATCACCATACCAAATTTCATCAAAATCCCTCCAGTAGTTTTTCTGTGATACGGTAACAGACAGATATAAATTTTAAAAACTAATGGTTTGGCCTATGTATCGATAATAATGTTTATTTCAATAAGATTTTCCAAAAAATATTCAATGTACAGATTCGGCTTGGTTACAATTTTATTTTATATATATATATATATATATATATATATATATATATATATATATATATATATATATATATTAGCCGAATATAAGATAAATTATATGTAAAAACTAGCCAAGTCAAATCTTGAACTTCAATTATTTATCTTAAGTTATCTATAATTCGACTATTCAAACTTAAGAAGTTCTATTTTAAATAGCAAACATTTTAGTAGCAGAAAAAACAATAAATTGTGTTTTAAATTTAGTTGTTGACGTTGTAGGAGGTAATCTCTAGATCTACTGAACCGATTTAGATGAAATTTGGTAAGAAGATAGTTTGAGACCCTGGATATACGATACTTTTTATCCCAGAAATTATCCCTTAAGGGGTGACAATGGGGATAAAAGTTTGTATGGTGAAGCAAGCTAGGGACGAACCCGAACGAAGCGAGGGTGAGTCGTTAGTTATTAATATAATTATAGACTTATTATTTATTCGTAGACTATATGTCAGTTAGACAGTGATAAAAATGCCGATTTTTAGACGTTAATATCTCAATAACCGTTTGAGCTGTATTTAGGATTCTAGTTAATCTAAGGGGATTTAAGAAATGAACCAAATTTCATAAGTTTATGTTAAATAGATTTTGAGTTATTACGAGGTGAAAAGAGGCTCCAAAAGGTTCGTGTAAAATATACACTGCGTCGCTAGTCTTGAACTTGGCTGTACACGCTAACGCGTGTCTTGATAATATTATCATAATAAAAATTAAATAACCATTATATTTTAAACTTAAAAATGTCCAATCAGTGAATCGAGCAATCAAAACGGCCCGAGGCTTCCCGCCACATCCAAGTGTTGGTACTATTGACAATAATTTAACTGGGGTAAATACAATGTCACTGAATGTGTTAAGTTAAATTATAATATAGCTATAATTGTCCCGTGATATTGTAAGGAAAGGAGAAATTATAATTCCACGGTGTTTACAATTTACCTACGACATATACACACCAAACATTCTGGTTTCTATAAATAAAACTATTTTATGAAGCTTTTGTAGAGGTTTTATTTGATTTGGTTTCAGTTTTGAATGCTTTCGCATGGTCACGAGACTCCTGAAGATTATTTTTTAAATGTCAAATATTCACGTACATCTGAGAATTCAATTAACTTTAAAGTAACGTAATTCTTTTTTTTATATATAAATTTATTCTTTCTTATTTTATATCCATTATATTAATGCAATGTCTTTATATAAATGATAATAATAATATTATTCTATTTTAAAGAAGTTTGTGATAACTGAAGATTTCATACTTATAAGTTTTAGTATTGCAAATTCAACAATATTTTTAGACTTAATATTGTTATTACTTAAGTGTCTTTAAGAGAAAGGTCGATAATTGTAAATAAAACATCGAATAAGATTGCATTAGTTTTATTGATCTATCTTATAATTAAAACACTTGTCTCTACACTAGCTATAGAAGAATTCGTCGTAGGTCCGTTCGTCCCAAACAAAACTAATAAGCTCACAATTTTATACTTAAGAAGAGGTTCCTAATGGAACTTTAAAGCGACACTCCCGAAGCAAACATCCATATACAATAAATATATGATTTTTATCTTAAAGTGTCTGAGACATGGAGCATATCTGCAAAATACTAAATTTTATTAAAACGTAAAGTTAAGTTAGTAAGTTATTTTATTATATATGAATAAGTTATTTTATTATATATGAAAGTTATTTTTATTGTATATGGATTTTTAAGCGCGATTGCCAGTGCCCGGGACCGCCGCGATATGTCGACTCATAATGGAAGAAATTTAAAATAAACACAACCTACGTTAGCTGCCAATCCCTCTCTAAACTGGCCGTGAGAAGACGTTGGAAAAATTGTTACGCTTTATGAGTTATGACAAACCAGTAGTTATACGTACGTATAATGTGTAAAAATATTAATGATATATAATTTATAAAAAAGGTTTTCTAGTTAAGACTTGCCTATCTTTGTAGATTTAAAATCAGCGCCGCGACAACAGAACATATAACTACTGCTGTCTTCGTTGAAATTTTCAAATTAAGCAAACGATATGGCACGATTACTAAATAAATGTATATTTCAAAAATCTGCCATTTATTACTGACCTAAAAATAAATTATACTTAGCGACCACTGACCGCATGGTCGGACTATGTATTATAAAATCATCACATATTCATTAAAAATACTTACAAATACGCCAAAATGTAACAACCCACAAATTTCGTTGAAAAATAATAAATTTTGTTTTTATTTAAAAACAATATTTGTAGATATTTGTTTGGTGTACATTTTGATATAATCGAGCCCTATTGAAAATGAGATTTTTTTAATAAATACATATATTAGTTGAAGGTGATCGCCGCGACGCGCGCCACAGTCACGGTCACAGTCCAGCGTTTCTGATAGATTATATTACAGGAACTAAACATTTTTAAACACTTCAACTAATATGGGCATTAATTTTACATACAGTCAATACAAAAAAATACATTTAGTGTTACAATATCGCTAAAGTAATTTATAGTTCATAAACTTAGGTATATTTTACATTATTGATCATGAAAACTATCAAATACACGATATTTGGTCTTCGAACTATAAATAAGAGTGTAATTTCATCTAATTGATTCAAAGATTCACTGATTATTTATAAAAACTACGTCCGTTATAAGTCTAGTTGGGATGAAGCCCGACAATTGCCGAAATTGGGCTAGATTTGGTCCACTCCGTACCTAGCGACCACCGCGATGCGGCGATGGACCGCTCTACGCGCGAGTGGACTGTCGATGGGCCTGTAACGTCTACAACTGCCCTAATGGGTACGATATGTATCAGATAAATACGAGAGGATGGTCTGCTCACACCGCACACTGCGCGAGCATTATCATATATATTATATTTATATTAAATATGATTAAACGATAGATATGTATGCTCGGCACGCGGCGGAGCGCGGCCTGCAGCTGGAGGTGAGGGCGATGTGTTATATGACTTATGAGTTTGTTTACGTTGCGACGGCGCTTCGACCAAAAATGTATTCATTAATTCAAGAGTAGATATTAATATGACTTCAAATAAACAATATAATCACATATAAATCATAATACAAATCGTTATGTCAACAGCCATTAGAAAACATTAAAGTACATAAAATATGCTTTATAATAACATTTCAATAAAAATCATGTCACATCGGGTGGCACTGAACATTGAGCAATTTAGAAAAAATAGTACATAGAAACATGTCCCGCGCCGACGCGAGGCTCCGATGTAGAAAAAATAATAAAAAATACTCGTGTATAAAACATTGTACAGTCGCCAGTGATTGAGTAAGAGATCCGCAGCGGAGCCTCGCGCGCCCGGATGTCGAGATTAAATTGACATAAAAATCGATTCAATACGTCGCCATTTCTAAGTCAGTACAAACGTAGAGTCGAATCGTCGGAACGATCGAGTTACTTGTCGAGTAAAGGTCAGTATTAGAATATTACTAATAAGTATATCTAGTGGAGCAGTCGCCGGCCGCCCTCGCCGCGGCGCGCCGCAGCACGCGCTCGCCGGCGCCTACACGCGCGACTCTCACAGCGCCGGCGCCTCCAGCAGCGACGTCTGCTCCTGCAATGCCCGCTCTGTACTGCGCCGCGCGCCGCACGCTGCCCCGCGGTGCGTGTGCTGCTCGGGGCTGTGTCTCAGTCAGTGTTGCTAACGAAATATATTCTTGTTCTTGTACAAACTACACTTTTACTAGTTAGCTTGAAGTATACGGCGGGTACTTCGCGCTGACGGAGACACAGCCCTAGCGTTTGTTTTGTGCGAGTCACTGTTTAGTGTTCACAGCCAACGCCAATATTTAAGCACAATTGATTATATTTTTGACCAGAAATTGTGTTCAGCATATACATTGTCAAATAACTGCTAAAAGATAATTTAAAAATAAAAAGTCTAACATAGATTTTTTTATTTTTGAATCAATTTTAGCACGGCTGCCTCATCTTACGCACTCATGCAAGCGTGTGTGGTGTGTGCGTGTGTCTGTGTGTGTCTACATGTCGGTGGTGGCGAGGCGTCCGTACGCGCGCGTTACCTCGGCGGGCGCGGCGTCCGGCGCGTACATGCTCTCGTAGATCGGGTTCGCGAAGTGGTTGCCGCCGTTCTGCAAAAAAATGTACATACATACACACATGTTATATGGATTTTTTCAACAACGCTACAATATAACAATTTTGGAATACGAAAGATGTTTGATATAGTGTCTACGTACAGTGTTGGCGCGATTGCGGTGGGCGTGGGCGTGGGGCTCGGGCGGCGGCTCGTCGTCCCCAAGGTACATGGGGTTGCTGATCTCCAGCGCCTCCGCGCCGCCCTCCGCCAGCCGCGCGTGCACGAACGCGCCGCTGTGGACAGAAATAAACCTTAATATTTGACATGCAATATTTATGTAGACGTACAACTACAGTTATGATACTTCACTCATCTCGAGGTTACATCAGGTGCGGATCAGAGGCTGAAATCTATACATATAATAAAATTCTAACTGAGTCGAATCTATACATTAAATATTTATTGGAAAATCTTATTGAAATAGACATTATTATCGATACAGAGTCCGAACCTATAGTTTTTAGAATTTTTATCTGTCTGTCTGTCACCGCATCACAGAAAAATTACTGGAGGGATTTTTATGAAATTTGGTATGGTCATAGCTAATTATGCGGATCAACATATAGGATACTTTATACCGCGGAAAAATATCTCATTTCTGAGAAAAAATACAAAAACTGGTTAGAATAAAACCACCATGATACTATATATATTTTAGCAAGGTAACTTACTAAATAAGGCAAAAATATTAAAAATAGCTTATCTTCAAAAAAATAACAATAGCGCTATTTAATTTAATTTTTGGTCATCTGAATTTGAGAATTTTTGTCTGTCTGTCTATCTGTTACCGCACACGGGAAAACCACTGGATAGATTTTGATGAAATTTGGTATGATGATAGCTGGTTATCCGGGTCAACATATAAGATACTTATTACTGTGGGAAAACATCTTATTTCTGAGATATCTGTATTAAACATTAAAACGTACCTAGGGATCTGAGTGAGCTGGTGAGCCTGAATGTGGGTGAGAATATGAACGCGGGCGGAGTCGCGGGCAATGCTAGTATTTTTTAAAAACATTGACTGTAGTAACGTATAGTGTACAGAATATAGAACCCACAACATTTTTGTCTATATGTAGGTATGTTTGTGTGTGCGGTTTCACGCAAATAGTACAGAACTAATTATAACCAAATGTGTAGTGATAACTTATTACTCGGTCATCATTGAGGATGCCTTTTACTATAGGAAAATATTTATTCCCGTGGGAAAACACAATAACAAGTTCTATCGAGTCGTCCTTAGAAATCTACATGGCGAACGCTGGCTAAACCTTAAGAGATACATCAAAACAATGTACTAGAAAAATCTAGGTTCAGACCTAGATTAAAAACATTGAAAAACTGAAAAAGGGCCATGAGGGCCCCCTAACCCCCCCCCCCCCCTCCTCTCCTAGATCTACGCTTGTGTTACATCTATCTGCTAGATACAGATTGCACGAATTTCAACCTGTCTGAGATACACTTTAATCATAACCTTTTTTCCTTATTTAGTTAAACACGGATAAAGTTGCGAAGTTTATAAGCAATTAAATGTGCATGATCCATTAAATGTCTATCAATTATACTTTAAAGTTATCAAAAAAACTTTAATTAAATACGAGCGAGCGTCGCGTCACAATTCAACGAAATTGAAAGATACAAAAAACGTTTGCACAAGGAAATATCGCGAGAACGAACAGCTAGATCTTGATTGTGACTCGACGCTTTTTTTATTATTTATTTTATTAAATGTATTTTTATTGCACTTTATATTGTTGTTATTTCAGTTTAATTAAAACTAATGACTAGTTCTCGTTCGCGCTAAGTATTCTTCTCTTTACCTACACTTACGATTAATTAAATTAAAATTTAAGAAATATTATATAGAATTTATTATATATACGTACATATATATATATATATATATATATATATATATATATACATATACATAAACGGAAATGTACAGATTACAGTAGACTCAAATACTTCTAGTCGCGATAGTGGTGAGTGGTGACCATACATTACAATATATATTGGCAGACTTTGACAACGGATTGGTAAGCAATTGCACAAGAAAACTTCTAAAAATAGAAACAATAACAACGATTATATCTTGTTTCACTTTATAATTACGACGTCGAAAAAAGTCAAGAAATTATAGCTTAGTGTCCAACGGGGGCGTTAATTGTTCATTGTTTAAGTGTCGGTCCTTGTCCCGCGCGCCGGCGCCGGGCGGCTGACACGCGAATCAAGCGGCTAGTGGCTACTAATGTTGACAACTCGAATGAGATGGAGACGTGTCCGACCACACACACACACACACACACACCTGACGCCACACTAGTGCAGTAGCATATTAGAAAAATCTATACGGGAGGTGATTGCCCGTTGAATTTTAAGGAAATGGGTTTCAGAAATACCAAATTTCATGGCAGACGGTTTGGAAGTTAAAGCGCTGTAGTGACATCTGGAAACAAGTAACTGTAATGCGACATCTCCGTCACCTCGCATGGGCAGGTCTGGAGCTTTACTTTAGACGACTGTATGGATAAGTAGTGTGTGAGTACTCACTGTCGCCTCCTGTGCACGAGGTAGAGCGCGGCCAGCAGCGCGACCAGCAGCGCCAGCAGCGCCAGCAGCCCCGCGCCCCACGCCGCCGCGCCCGCGCCCGACGCGCCGGCCTCCACCCCCGCGCCGCCCGCACCCCCCGCGCCGCACTGCAGCCCCTCGCCGCACGCGCAGTACGGCGTGCCTGCCTTCGCAGGGTCACCTGTGGGTGCACACGTCATTCGTTACTTTTCTTTATAATAATAATGTGCTCCTTGCAGATATCGGTTACGGCGGCCGACAAGTGTACGCGACGAACCGACCGGTGAGAAATCAGGAGCAGGACGTACTTTCTTAACGTACGGTGGTATAAACACCGACACCGAACTGACAGACAGAAACCCAAAAACTATGTAGACTCCTCCCGGGACTCAAACCCAGACGTATAATATATAATATGTTGGTACATTAACACACTACGTACGTAAATAAGCTACGAGGCTTATGTTATGGATACCAGATAGTTGATACACTACACATATACAACTTTAAATACATACATATTATAAAATATACGAACACCCATGACTGGAGTACAAACATTCGTACTCATGACACAAATGAAAGACCCCAGCGGGACACGAACCCGCGACCGCTGGCACAGCAAGTAGGGTTACTACAAACTGAGCCAAACGTGTCGTCAAATGGATTTGCATCCGTAAAGGCTAGGCACTACCCTTGACCTATGAGACAATTAATTTTAATTTAAGTCACATTACAGCAGCGAACACAATGCGACGACGATTATAGTAATAATAACTCAAAATATCCAAATATTGAAAGTTAAAATATTAAGCAAAGCTAAAGGTCACGTCGCAAACGTTTTAACCTTTTATTTGCAAACATCGTTAACATACAAAAACATTTCAATATAGTATGCTAGCTGAGCCACCGGCAGCCGGCCAGCGACCAGCCGACCAGCCGACCAGCCGGCCAGCGACCAGCCGGCCAGCGACCAGCCGGCCAGCGGGACGGTGCGTCAAACACTTCGCACTTTTTGCCACACTTGTAGTTGTCCTTCCAGTACAGCATAATTTACATACTTATTTATTACCTATTAGATTATTTTTTTTGAAGGTTATGTATAATATCTGTCCGAAAGTTTGTATATATGTGTGTACGTTTATAACTCATCCATACTGAACCGGCTGTGGTCTGGGGGAATTTGCGTGAAATATCCTGTAGTAATACTGTGATACAACCTAGAGTAACACATAACCTTCTGTAAAGCGCCTAGCGTCTGTGGGGCATCCGAGCTAACCGAGGTTTAGTCGCCAGTACCTAACATAACACAATATTGGGGATTATGTGAGGATAGCGATACAGTCTAGTTTAGTGGCTCGCACGCACGGCCGCACATCCGGTGGTTGTGTGTCCGAGCCCGGGTCGGACCAAGTTTAATTACAGAGTTTTTCTGATAAGACATTCTTAGTAATATCACGAGCAGAGCTAAAGTGAAGCATCGTCCCATCGGACATTCAGGGCAAAATAAATAAAAGAGTGCATGTCGTGTCTGCGCGTACACACGCTGCACTGTAACATCTCTTGCGCAGTTGGCTAGTCTCAGTGAGATTAGATGCCGTGGTTGAAATCAGTCGGAAGGCATATGATAGTGATGGTATATACTAACTGGAGGGTCTCCACACGCAGACGGTGGGCGGCGGGCAGGCGGCGGCGAGGCAGGCGTGGTCGTGGCCCACGTAGTGCTGGCAGCGCGGGCCGCCCCACGCGCCGGCGCACGCGCACGCGCCGCCGCCCGCGCCCGCCACGCAGCGCCCGCCATGCGCGCACGTACCCACGCACGAACCCCATTCTGCAACAACCCAAACTTTCTTCTTAAAAATCTTACATATACAACCAATCAACTTTACACTACTCACCCGGTATGGACAAGATCAATCGAATAAGGTTTGGAACAGAAATGTTAGAAAAAAAATCATTTTCCGAGCAAATGTGGAACTAATACTAATAACACCTAACTATAAAGTAGTCCTATTGACCTTTTTATAATAATATACAAATTAAAATAAATTAACTTCTAACTTGTTTGTTAAAAACATTATTTTACGTAAGGCTGAAGTTTAGATTTAAATTCTGAAGGTCTCTATAACAGATCCATTGTGTGTTTCTATGACAAGTTTAACTTATATGATTCTAGGTAACGTGTTTTAACTATTGAATTATTGTTAAATGTAGGTATGTATTATTATTGTGCGAATGAATATGTACATACTTCTGATTTATATCAATTATTGATTCACATTTTATTATGTCTGTTCACGTTGAACTACTAAGACGGTCTAAACAGTAGCGGTACAGCGTTACAGTCCTCATAAAGTTCTTAAATAATTTGTATCTATGTCGGCGGAGCTAAAACAGGTGTCTCTAAAGTAGTACATACCAGTAATAGTGTACTGTATCTAACAACTACATATCGCGCTGCAGCGGTCGCCGCTATATTTCTATATAATTGAATATTCCTCAAAGCCAGTCTTTTTAATTATAATGAACAGGAGGAGCCGGCGGAAGTCTCGGTCGGAGTGACGCTCACTAGGAAAAGTGTCAAATCCGCTGAAAGTAGTTTTACACTAGACATAACGCCTCAATGTTCTCGCCGACGACGGCACACATCGACCCAGCTTGCCACGAGATAATTTTTAAAAGTTAGTTTAAAGAGAAATTTAACTATGAACTAAATATTTAAATATAAATTAAGACTCGTTATGTGTATACTCGTAGGTAGGTACGTGTCACGCGTAGTAACTCGAATTTTGATTAGTTATGCAAAGTTAGAAACTGCTACACCGTCCGTACACGTAACTTCACGTATCTTAACGATGTTAAGAGGAACTTTCGCACGAAATATAGAGCTGGCGGGAGGTGGCGAGGGACGAGTGGTTATCAAAGTTCATTATATAAATTCAATTTCATTAACTGTTACGTGTTCGCTGAGAAGTTCGCTGCTCCGTCAAATCCGAGCGAGTTAGGTGCTGCGTACGCGTACAATATACAACTAGCGTTATCAAATAGCAAACGTAGAGATCGGTAGGCACTGTACAGTGCAGTGCAAGGCATCTATCATATTCTACTATTTAAATATGTAATGTTTTAATCTGCACTGTTTAACTTCGACAGACATTCGGCAGGTGAAAGTTTTCGCATTTGGACTGTGATCAGGATTCAAATTTATACATAAAATATGAGTTAATAAATATTAATATTACCGACATTAATATTAATAACTAACTTATATATTATACTCGTAGATACTCGAGCGGTTATCGCCCACTACATTTTTATATTTGTATTATTATTTTTTAGGCTTATTAAATTTATTTTAAATTCTGCAAATAAATAACATAACCCATCGTGTGTTTTGTATGGAAGTTCGATCACGGTGGGCAAGGGGTCCAACCGTCCAGAGCTCCCGCGCCGCGCCGCGGCCCTGACCCGCTGCAGCCTCTCCGTCAACATTATATAATACCCACGTTAAGTTGCGAGATGCAACTGTAGTGTGTAATGTTTCGGTGTCCATGAAACGTGGGCAGTGTCATTAGTGCATTCGACATGGTTGGCTTAACATCTCCTTGCCGCCTAGCCGCAACATCACTCAGACTGTACTTACTCGTAGATGCAGAATAATATCGATGCGTACTATACTGGTACAACTTAACAGTTTTAGTTGTATTGTACCCAAGTTAGGGATTTATTGTACCCAGATTAGGGACGTCATTTACTATCGAATAAACAATAATTCAACATATAGATAGTATCGCCGCCAGAACACTCGGGTAATAACGAGTACATCGTTACTCGCGAAAAGATTGTATATCAAATATTTTTAAAGAACAAAGAATGCTCGATACGTGTCCCCCGGGTATAGATTTAAGAGACTATTTTTATATAATACAGATATGCGACATAAAAGCGATTTTCGTATAGCGCTGACTTACCGGTATAGCGCCTCACTTACAAAACAAATCAAATAAAATATCGACTTCGAGTCGAACCTCAGCCGGGCCGCGTCGCCTTGACATATTACACATCGCGACTGTAGTGCACATTGTGTGAAATACTGCCCTAGCCATTGGCCGCTGCATCTTCTGCAACCTTAACACTTATCTGTACATACTCGTATAATAAAATTCTAACAGAGTCAAATCAGTTAGAAAATAAGTCAGTCGTACATTAAATATTTTTTGGAAAATCTTAATGAAGTAGTCGTTATTATCAGAAGGAAAAAACGATACTTTTTAGAATTTTTGCATATCAACATATAGGATACTTTTTACTGCGGGAAAATATCTCATCTCTGAGAAATCTATACTAAACGTTAAAACGTAACTGGAGATGAACCCGAGCGGAGCGGCGGTGAGTCTCTAGTAAAGACATAGTAATCTCTACACTACGTGGTAATTATTATATTATTTAAAAAAAAAACGCGGCGGCCCCGACAAAAGTTTAGTACTACGTACAAAATTTTCATAGTACGTTATTTCTTTACAGAAAGCTTGTACATATATATGCACACTTGTACATACATATGTGTGTATGTGAGAGATATACTTATAGAAATAAATACCGCGATGGTCAAAATATTACTAAATACATAGTTGTTTTTAAAACAACTTATAGTTGTTATAAACCAGTTATTTTTCCTTAGAATCATTTGAGCTTATAGCCAAAAGGCTATATTGAATAGCCTCTAGTCAAAATGTATGTGTAGTATATACATGTGTACGTATGTAGCCAGTGGGTACATATTTAACATTTATTTGATTGCTATTAATAAACGAATAATAATTTACTCACGATAGTCTCTGCGTTTTCTTCGCCCCATTTACTTATAATAAAGAAAATCACTAAGCACTATTGTACTCTTATATTACGTGCACGTATTGTCATCGGTCACATAACATTTTCCCGCATGATATAAATGTACCAAGTTTCGACGGCACTAGACGAAAAGTTATATCGCAGTGAGATCGCTGATCGCCTCTACCAAATAATCGCGAACTTGTGCGGATGTGTAGAGCGCAGCGAGACGGCGTGTGCAGTGTCGCAGCGCGCGTCGCCCACTGACGTAAGAGCTGCCGTGAGCCATCCGCCGCCACCGGCGACGACAGAGAGCGCATCATATAATAATGTTTTCGGTGTCTGTCCGTGTCTTTACTGGGGCCTGGCCTCTACTCGTAGCTATGACAACTAGTCAACAAAAGCTACCGTTCTATAGTCGGCTCACGCTGAAGGCATCCACGGACTAGCTGCGACGTAGTAGTAAGTAGAGCCTGTCAACCCTTCAGATACAAACAAGCGCGCTGCTCGAGACAAGCATGATGTAACCGATAAATATCATAAATAAATCTTTTAGGATTTTTTATCGGAAACATTTTAATTTTAACTCACGACGATTCGAATTCTTTACATCAAACATGGTCACGGGAGAGACGATACCTACATATCTATCGATACTCATACAATTCTGATAGAAGTCGAACTTCTCGTATCTCATGTAATATTTTTAATTGCCAAACATAATATTACTCCTCGATGTGCAATTTGACAAACCCCTAACCTCCGATCGTACGTCCGTGTGCGCCCCGCGCCGCCCTCGCCCGCGCCGCCCGCCGCGAATGCAGTCATAACGCCGTTTGTATGTTCACGTGAACTGTTTCCCACCAACTTTCCACTAGACACGATTCCGTAAATATGAAAGCCAAAAACAATAGGAAATTAACCATCTTAGCTGTCGGATGTAGCCCGCAGTTGTTTACAATATTTTTGGTTATTATTAATTATATTAAATATTGCCGACAATAGAGCAAAATATGTCGTAAAGAAGAACAAAGGTTTATGAAATGCTGTTGTGTGAAATAAATTTAATTAGCATTAACGCTATCTAAGAGAGGAAAAGTATTGTTTTATTCTCTTTGCAAGTAACACTAACAGTAATTACTAATTATATTTATACAAATAACTATATCGTCTACGATACAGTAGCTATACTTGTCATACGATGCAGGCACATTGTCCCGGCGGCGCACGTGCGCTGCAAGTGCAGCCGCGCTTCATTCTTTGCTCATTAAATAAAGGCCCACGTTTTAACAAATATTTAAAAAAACTTAACATAATATATATTGATATTCTTTATCTAGAGCTGCAATTCGTCGCTCTATTTAGTTCCAAATAATTGCTTGGCTTTTTATAATAATGGTCGCGTGGAAAATAAAAGATTCGTACGGTCATTAGATGCTAAATTTATAAAACTCGGCAAATGAGCACGGTCTCACCCACGAGATTTTTTGTGATATGTATTAGCAAACAGGGATGTTAACAAAGAACACTTAATTTTCACAGAACAAAGCAATGCTCCCGCGATATGTCGCGCTGCCCGTAGCTTCACCCTTCACGCAAAGATATTTATCACCTACCCATTCCCACTAAAACAAACAGATGTAGCATCTGCTGAATATTGCTATAGTAAAAGTGTTTTTTCAATTGGATCCAATTAGTTCCAAAGCTTACCTTTTACATACGAACTCAAAAACTCTACAATATAATTCTACACTGGTTATCTCACAGTGCCAGTAGATTGTATCTATTTGTCAATAGTTTGCTTTATAGATGATAATAATTCTGGGTATTCAAGTTTCACATTAGTTATGTAATACAAACATGAGCGCGTTACACCTCGCTATATCGTATTGATTGGACAAGGAAAATATATGCGAAAACTTCACGCGTATGCTGCGCTCTTGAGGAGGTCGCCCGCGATCTGGCGTCGACCGAAGACTTGAGAGTTTGTCATATGACGGAATGTTGAGAATTAGCTATTCGAGACAATATCTGAATGTTCACTCCCAATTATATGCATATGCAGAGCAATATCTATATACCTATAATAGAGTTATTTAGAATATCCCGAATATTCATGATAGTACATTTAAATTTTCAAGAAGGTAGAAGCTAAGTCATGTCAATGCACAGAAACAATTGCCAGATCAAGTTAGCATACATGTCGTGAATAGTTAAATCATTCATTAGCATCTCGCAACTTATTAATAAAAAAACCGAATAGATCGAGCGTGGTTTCCCTCGCGGGTAAGGCCCGGCCGCCCGAGCCACTCCACGTTATGTCAACTTGACACTGTTCCGCGCGGCCGAGAGGCTTCCCCGCGCCGCGGCTGACTCACGCGCCGCGTTATCATTATACATATACCTATAGTATACACATCCGTTTTACGTTCGCTTTATCAAATGACGTAATTATGAATAGAGAAGTAAGTAGTAAGTAGTTCCACAAACCCGCCGTGAACGAGTCTCTTCAGTAAAGAAGACATCGTAATACGTGAAGGTTGGATAACCGTAAATAAATTATGTTTATATCTGATTTGAACTCGGATTTAATTTGATTTAAAGTATAATAATTATCGGTATAATAAATCACGATTCTTCGCCGCTGGCACTTTATAAACATATGCAATTTATCCTAATACTTAACAAGGTCGAATAATATAATTGTCGAGTCGTTTGGCGCTGAACGTTAAGCTCAACTGAGCGCAGTGAAGTGGCGGCGAGCGGCGAGCGGTCGGCAGATGATTTGACCTCATTGCGGTTTCTACTGAACGCGCACGCGACCCTGCGCGACCCTACGTGTGACCCTCCAATGTCCGCGCTCATATTAGAATTACAACTTAATCCTAACTCAGATTTTCTTAAAGTAATTAAAACATTTTGAAACATAACCTTCAGCATAAATACTTACATACAGTTGTAGCAAGAAATATAAAATAAATAATTAAAAGATTGATGTGATCATTCCATCGCGCCGCGCTATCCAACAACATCTACCAGAAACTACATTAGGATAATTTCTACGCCTCTACTAGCTACTCTATAGACTACAGTGACCTACATTCTATATCCGCGAGAGTTACGACTAGATTTAAGTTGTTGTTTGTTTTCATCCCATCGGACTTTGAGAGTAAAAGGAATAGTGTACAGGTAGTGTCACTAGTCACTACGCTGCGCGACACACTACACCGACACACGCGCTGCACTATAAAATCTCCTGCACGGTCGGCTAGTCTCGATGAGATTGGCCGCCGCGGCCGGAATCGGTCGGGAGGACATTATTATAATGTGACATGTGTATTTACTAATTACTAACAAATAGAAATAGTTACTAAGTTATGTTTAAATCTCAGACAGACATTAGTAATTAGATTTCACTTATTTTGTCGAAACAAATAAATTGTAAATGAAAATAAGACACCTCACGAGAAAATAGCAGTAATAGAAGCTTTCTAAATATTTTGACGAATCATTACCACGTAAAAATTAGATTATATATTCATTATTAAATTAATGAATTAATTGTTTGAGCTGGATATGACAACAACAGCACTCAAATGCCGCCAAGACATTTAGCGCAAACAGCGTCGAGACGAAGCCGCAAGTGCCAAAAGAACTAAAAGACAGAAGATATTATGCGGTATTTTTGTGGAGGGCCGTTATGTGGCTACTACCTAGCGAGAAATGCCGCATTATTTAGTTACATTGTCTAATAAAAATTAAAAAAATCACGCTCGTACATTCACTCTTTTCATACGGAAGGACACAATTACATAACAATGTTTGTTGTAGTTACAGGTATAACAATTTCGAAAAACCAATTTGGAAAAGATAAAATACTTTTTAAATTACACCTTAATATATTAAATAAAAAAATACGTGTGTACTCAACTTAACTTTGTACGCAAGTAAGAACCAATACTTTAGCGTAACAGAACAAAAAATAAATTAATAAAAATAAATATTTTTTATAAATATATTTACTAGGTATGAATATTTGAGAAACTACTTCGAATATAGTTATGAGTTTTGACGGGAACCGTAGAGACAGTTATCATCTAAATTCATCGTGTCGCTTAACGCTTTTTGCTGTCGGTGTGCGCGCGCATCGTAAAAATTTTACTCTCATCATTTTTTCCAAACTTGCCAAAATTATTATAATTACAAAAACACAAAAGTCTCTATAACGTACGTACATAAGTACAATAGACATACCCTATGTGTATTAAAATTTAAAACTTAAAAGTATATATTAGTGTTTAAGTAACAGCTTAGCGAGTAAGCGATAGTCGCTTCCAGCGGGAGAGCTTAATCGGCGCGGCGGAAGGTCAAGGCCGCGGCCGAGCGGCGCCGTGCACTACCGCGCCTCAGACTCGTTCTAAAACCCTACCGATAAGTCGCGTGGGACATGTACTTTATGCTATATGAGGTGCTCTCATACATAAAACATAAGGAAAATAGAACTGTCAAGCTGTAGCTTGTTGTGTGAAATATTTTACATACATCCTCTCCCAGATTTACACGAATACTTGACATATTAAACAAAACTATGTGTTGAAATTTTTTTGCGGATCTATTAAAATTTTTGGTTAACGACGTTTCGAATGCATAACGGCAATCGTGGTCACGGGATGGACTTTTTTACATGTTAAATACTTATTGACAAAAATAAACAAATTATAAAAAAAATGTTTTTTTAATAGTACGCGTTTATCATGAAAGTACTCACGGGACTCACTGAAGTGTACCTCCGTAGTTTTCCGTCCACTTGCACCGCTCTCGATGCACCGCCGATACGAATTCAGAGACCTTATAATTGCTAATAGCGCTATTTACTGCCTCCCCCCCCCTCACCTCCCTCCACTCCCGGCTCTCAGTATAATTGCCTTAGCTTGTAGAGCATCAGGTTTCCACGTGATTTCATCTACTTACATACTGAACTAGCATTTACATACGGACATCATTGAAATCATTCGTTTTAGTCTATAGGCTCTGCATTGATCGCCAATATATTAAATAGTTGCATATTTTAATGTTGTTATTTAATTTTGTAATAGCTTTTAGAGTATATAAGCTTTATATAACCAACACCCATCATTCTACAATAGGTTGTGTACGGAGTGTCGAGTCACCTAACGAAGAATATAATATAAAGATTATATACATATACAATATACATATATCTTACATTTTTTATGATACAATAATTTTCAGAGTTATTTCGCGGTCGCTTATTTTACATATAATAATTGTGTCATTTACATGATTTTTAGTATAGATCGTATATTATATATCTACTATCAACTAGATTTTAATACACATTTGTCTACGATATGTAGCCAGCCTGGGGTTACAAGAAGGATTTTAGAGATATAATTTAAGTTTACCACACGGGCTTTTAAAGGCGCGTAGGGTGTGAGTACAGCGAAGAGGCTCGCTCGTATATAATAATGATGATAATTATGAAATATTAATAATATTTATGTCAATGAGCACAGTCGGCCTGCACTGTTGCTGTCACCGTCCAGTGACCACTACTCGTGGTCTCCTACTTGGCTAACATATCGAAACAAGTAAACGCAATCGAAATGATATCTTTCACAGTAGTGTTCGCGCTGGAGCTGTGCGGGCGCGGCCGGCGCACGCGGGGCAGAGGCCGGGGCCCACCCCGCGATCAGGTTTATACCTATTGATTATATGTAAATACTTTAAAACAAGACTACATCGTTACACTCGGATAGTCTCACATACATACACACGAATCTTTGTCCAGAGTCGCACTTCCACCAATATAACTAGCAAATACATAGGCATGTTCTCGGTCGGGTTTTACTTCGACGTTATTGCCGAATGCACGGATGTATCGAGCTCCGGCTTTTATTAGCAACTGTGAACTACACCAGCTAATACAGGTCTAGTTCATAGCCGCAGAGACGCAATTTAGATATAAACTTTAACTGCTTGTTTGTTGATGATAGTGTACTTGCTCGAGCTGCACAGCCATCAACTTCCCAGTCCGTCCCAGTCAATGCAACACCTGGTCTAATTTAAATGTAAATTAAATCCATATAAAAGAGGACACTAATCATATTATTCTTCCTCTACGCTGTCGTTGGTATTTTCGTGAACTAGAGCACTATTTAAGGAAATATTATTTTGTTGAACCACGCTAAGATATGGTTTCTGTACGGAAAAGTACAAAAAATATTCAATGCAAAGAGAACAATTTATAAAATGTTAATTGTCGCTTGGTTTTTTGCGACTCAAAAATATGATTTTTCCTTAAACACTGCGAGTTGGACAATTAAAAAAAAGTGGAATTGTCATGACATCATCCTTTATACACATACCTATTGTGTATTTGTAAAAATGATCTCGTAGTATTATTCGACCGGTCGAGTACAAATGGGCCTGCATGAGGAAATGTGAAGCTATAAGGAAAAGCGCAAAAGCTGAAACTTAATTAAAACAGAAAAAAATATCCTTAGGTCGATCCTTTATGTTTGATAAAAATGTCATATTTGACCGAGCGAGCGAAACGTCTCGGCTTCAAGTCTAGTAAAATTTGGTCTCCTCTGTCAGTTTGTTCGTACTCCTCCACAGGTCGTATTTCACAACCGATCTGATTGAAACTTGGTATGCAGGTTTTACGATTTAATAGAATTTTTCAATTAAAACTTCTATAGGTGTGACTGAGGGTAGGTCAATACCCTAACATTGGAAAAGAAGTGTCGCAGAAGTGAGAGTCAAATTTATTAATAGTAATAAAAATATATGTATTACAACTAATGTGTGAAGTGTGAATGAAAAAAAGAATGAGTGAAAGGGACAGAGTGTATTTGGCTGTTGGCGTGGCGTGTTGAATGAGAAAGTTTTAGTTTTAAAGAAGGATGCAAATTGCAAAGACGTAATAAACTATCGCAAAATTAATAAACGTATTAAGGGGAATCTGGTGTGATGGTTTTATTTCTATTATACAAATAAGTTTATAAAAAGTATTATATATTTTTGTTTTAATTTAAAGCGCCAATGAAGTTTTATTCAACCGCGCGTAAAGGTTACATGCATTCGTTTTTTTGTGTCGTCGGGGATTTTGGATTGGTGGGGTATTGCCTCCAAAAAGGGGCAAAAAAGTGTGCTACTGGATATCTCCGCATATCTTTCCTTTATGAGATCCGATTTCGATGGTATTTTATTTTAATATTTGAAAGGTAGTAACTTTAAGTCGGTCACATAAAAATTAGGTGAAGATCTGATGAGGATCTTCGGCGTGATAAGCGGAATAGCTCCTTAAAGTGCAGTTTCTGCTCGCGAGGAACTACTAGTTGTTATTAAATTTATTGAATGAGGTTGTTTATAAGGAGCTTGTATAATATGATAAGAAGCGGGCCAGCCGTGCACTCACCGCGGGCGGCGGGCGCGGGGCGCTCGCAGCGCGCGCCGCGCCAGGACGCCGCGCACGCGCAGCGCGCCGCGCCGCCCTCCTCCCGGCACGTGCCCTGCCGTACACAAGCATTATTCCATATTATATCGTTCATCAATAATAATACTGTCCCTGGCTCGTATGTTTGTATGCGTACAAAAATCCTGATTCATCTTTGTGAGACGGACGATGCCCAGTAATGTGTTCTTTTATGTTTTATCCTATTTTAGAACAAATTTTACGATGATGGCGCTCGTTCCTAATGAGGACACTGCGTTTTGTCGTATTCATACGGCCTGAACTAGAACCCACTTTATATGTAGTACCGGTAACATTGATTGACCCCATTTACCTTACATCTTTAAACGAGCAATTCTTGTATATATATAATCTGAATCTCGAAAACGGCTTCAACGATTTTCATGAAATTTAGAATACAGGAGGTTTCGGGGGCGATAAATCGATCTAGATTAGTCTTATGTTTGAGAAAACGCATGTTTTTTTAGTTTAGTTTTCATACAGTTTTCTTTTGCATTGTTTCACGCAAAATATGGTTGATAATTTGCACGCTCTGGCATAAGCATCGTGGTCAGCGGCCAAGGTGCAAGATCAACAATCACAGGTGTCCAGGTTCGAATCCCGGTCGCATACAAAGTTTTTACTCCACTTTTTTTTAAATATTTATTCAAGTTTTTAATTTAAAAAAATAAAAAGAATATTGTACTTCAGGCCAAAAACTCCGAGCGAAGCTCGGTAGTCCAGGTAATAATAACTAAAAACGAATATTTGTAAATGCTAATATAAATTAGAACTACGAGCAGTACTTACGCCGTTCAGACAGTAGTCCCGGCAGGGCGCCGCGCGACACGCCGCGCCGGCCGCGCCCGCCGCGCACTCTGTGCAGTTCTCTCCTGCGATAAGATGTTTATATTCAGCCCGAAACATATAGGGATAACTATTAAATAAATATAAAACTTTGTATATAAACAAAAAATTGTAAATTCTTACTCATACAACTTTTGCAAGCTGAATTGGCGTCAAGCTTTCATTGAACACTCCAAGATTATTTTCAAATATAAATTTCCAATTTTTTTTTTATATACTTTTAAAATTTACGTTATCAGTGTTGAGTTTAAGTACAATGTTAAGCATGAGATGGTAAACTAAAAACAAGTTTCGTTTGACATTTGATATTATAATGTATTGCTTTATATATAAATAACACGCACCGACGTATCCCTCGGCGCAGTCGCAGTGCACGCCGGCGGGCAGGCGGCGGCACGCGGCGCCGTGCGCGCAGCGCCCGCACGCATCCGCCGCGGGGCCGGCGCTGGCGGCGCTGGGGGCGCTGCTGGTGGTGCTGGTGGTGTCGGCTGCGCTGCCGGCGCCGGTGGCGGGCGACGTGTTCGGCGCCTCCAGCTTGATCTCGCAGCGCTCGCCCGAGTAGCGCGGGTAGCACGTGCACTGCGCCAGCGTACAGATATTATATTACACTAAATTTATTTATTACATTTCTTTATAAACGAATCATGACAGTTTTATAACGATGGAAAATCCCCTATATATAATATATAATCATAGTATAATATATTAAAATGCATTTTTTATGACTGTACTAACTAAAAAAATATTAAAATTAGCTATAATGGATTACATGAAAACTCTTTAGAAAATTTTCTTTACGATCATTTCATATGAAGTTATAACATGTACAGCGGCCGTATACTGAGGTCACCTTGAGCGGCGGCAGGTCGTCGTCACCCACGTGCGGCGGCGCGTCGGGGCGCGCCAGGCCGCAGCGGCCGCGGCGGTGGCAGTGCTCGGCGCAGCGGTAGTGCTGGCAGCGCGCGCCCGCGTACTCGCCGGGGCACGCGCACGCGCCTGCGCCCACGCACGCGCCCGGCCCGCAGCCACCGGGGCACGCGCCGCCCGCCTCCGCCCCCGCCCCCGCGCCAGCCGGCGACATCACGCATTCCAGCCGCTCCTGGCGGATACGGCACGAGTGTCAAGTATGATTAGTGTAAAAAATATTTCACAAACATAATGCATTATTAATTCATTTATTATTCAAATATATCTCACATCGCTGTGGTCGTTGGAGGGCACGAGACCGTCGGGGCACACGCACGTGCGGCCCGCGGCACCGCGCAGGCACAGCGCGCTGTCGTGGCACGCGGCGCTGCCGTCCGCCGGCCGGCAGGGGTCGTCCACTGCGGTCATTGCGAGGATGAATGTAATTTAAATTAAACATTTTTAATGTAAAATGTATAGCGCAATACTTACTCGTGAGCAGAGAGTGGAAGAGCGCGGGGTGTAGGACGGCAAGCGCGGACACGGGCGCGCGGTGGCGCAGCGGCGCGTGCGCGGGGGGGGGGGCGGGGGCGGGCGGGGGCGGGCGGCGCGGCAGCGGCAGCAGGCCGCGCGGCGTGGCGCACCACACCCACTCCTCCCACACCGCCATGCGCACGCACGCACGGCTGCTCACACGCTGCCATTCCGTGCCCTCTGCAAGCAATCATTCAGATTAATATTTATTCAAATTAACTACCTTTACCGAATGGATTCATATCTCATTCACCAAAAAGAAACGAGTAGTTTAGGCGGCGCACGACAAGTTTCACATCATGATCATTCATTTCATCATCACATTGTATGTTCTAATCGAAATGAAAAATTCTTTAGAGAAATAAATGTCTTTAACCAGAATGAAAAATTGTGACGCATAAATGAGGAGCTGATTTTCAAAAGGGTATCTTTTAATTTTTTTGTTTTTTTCAATACAAGTAAAAAACTGTTTACTTTAAGCTATAAATTATTTTATCCTTTTTTTTTATTCCCATGTATAGTGCTCGTGGTGATAAAGGCGTAATTTAATTTTTATGGAAAAAAACTTTATAATTTCCAGTGCTATTATTAGTTGAATTTAGCAAAAGTGCTATTTTGATCCGAATTTATAAAAAAGTACGCTTTTTATCGGAAGTAATAAAAAAAGTACCCTTTTGATCCAAAGTGATGAAAAATGTACCCTTTTGATCCAAAGTGATGAAAAAAGTACCTTTTTGAACCAAAGTAATAAAAAAGATGTTTTTGGCTTACTTGAGAAAATAATCATCGAATAATATTTTCTTACACCGACTTTAAAAATATCTGATTAGCTATTTATTCTAAATGAAAATCTCCATTTAGTTATTTTTTACATTTTAGTGCCTGGAAGTCGGTTTTTTTTTTGTTAAAATGTTTTTATTTTTCCATTTTTAGTGTAGACGTAATAAGCAGGTAATTTATAAGAAGAAAGTTTTTTAATAACATATTAAACAATTTATTAAAAAAAAATATTTATTGTTGATTTTTTTAAACACCGCTCGACTGATTTCGATAAAATTTATATGGGACCACCTGGGAAGTATACCCTTTGAAACAACAAAAAAAATTCCAAATCGGTTCAGGCGTCTTCGAGTAATCGGTGAACATACATAAAAAAAAAGATTCCGACGAATTGAATACCTCCTTCTTTTTGGAATTGGAAGTCGGTTAATAAGTGAGACTTCGTCGAGTACTGACCCTTGTTCTTGTCGATGTGCGGCGGCAGCGGCGCGCTGGCGTCGGGGCGGAACAGCAGGTGCGTGGCGCGGTCGCCGCCGCCCAGCGTCACGCTGAGCAGCGCGCCGTAGTACGCGTCCACCGCGTACAGGCGCGCGGCCGGCGCCAACAGCGCCAGCGCGCCGCCCCGCCGGCTGCGCGCGCGCACCACCCAGCGGCGCCCGCCCCCGTCCAGCCGCGCACCCAGCACGCCGCCAAGCGCGCCGCGTTCCGACCAGAAGATCTCACTGCGATCACCAAATTCAATATTAATGAATCGTCTCGTACTTATATATTATGATTATTATAATTAACTGAACCATGAATATTAAATATGGAGCTTATAATATGAAGACGCACCCAGTTTCCACAGATATGACGACGTCGTCGGGCTCGGCGCCGGGCTGCTGCCACAGCGTGACGCGGCGCCGGCCGTCCAGCGTGGCGGCGTGCAGCGCGCCCAGCACGCCGCCCGCGCCGCCCTGCGTCACGCTGGTCCAGTAGAGGCGCTCCGACAGCGGGTCGACGGCCACGCCGCGCACGACGCCGCCGCCGCCGACGACGGTGTCGGCGCGCGCCAGGTCGGCGGGCGCGGGCGCGGCGGGCGGCGGCGGCAGCGCAGGCAGCAGCTCAGCGGGGCGCTTGGCGGCGGGCGCGCGCAGGCGCAGGCGGCGCACGCGGCCGCGCGCGTCTCCCCACCACGCCCACCACGCGCCGCCCACCGGCGCCGCGCACACCGACACGATCTCCGCGCTGCACGCACACACACACACGTTAGTTACAGCTCTTTTGTGAGACTAGTTATAGCACCAGGACTGCCCGTATGACAATTAACCAGACTCTCATTCGACAACACTAACATATGAAATTGCAATTAATAAATATATGAAGTATAGTTATATAACCGCAAATAAATATACGAATATTATAATTATTTTTTTTACAACTATAATAAGTTTTTGACGTTTAACGGTTTTCCTGTTGTCACCTGTCATACCTGTCGGGGTCGTCAGGAAGCGGCGGCTCGTGGTCGTGTTTGTGCAGCTCGAGCAGGCGCAACACGCCGTTGGACGCCACCAGCAACTTTGCCTTCTCCCCTACAGTTACAAAAAAAAAACAATCTATAAAAATAAAGTGACGGGACAACAACTGCCTTTAAGTTAAAATGTATGTTAAAACAAGTAAGAGTATATAAAGATCGTTGAATTGAATTAAATCGTAATTAGACGACGTAATTAAAGAACACTAGACGATGACTCGAAATAAACCTTCATACAGGTCTTTAACCTCAAAATACTACAGTAATAATAAGCCTATATTATGATATCGTTGGCTCACTATTACAAGGTTCTATGTTACAATTTTAGTAGTTATTTAGTTATGAATGCTACAAGGTTCTATGTGTCATTAGCTACAGTTTTGCAAAAACAAACCACCAGATAGCAGCACTTTACCTACAAAATATTCAATTTTACATAGTTCTATGTTGTTTTTTTTTACGATAACAAAATAACGAAGTTCTATGTAAAACATAGACCCATTCAATTTTGGTTTTTATATTTTTTTAGGATAGCAAGGTTCTATGTTAAACATAGAACCATTCAATTTTTGCTTTTTTTTAGGATAGTAAGGTTCTATGATAAACAGAGGACCTTGCTTAGTTTTATTTACAATTTGAAGTGAGCTTTAGATGTTCACACACAGCAGAATCATCTATGTATCGATGGATGCCAACAGTGGACAAGTTCTTTGCGGCAATATTCAAAGTGTAAACCATTTTTTATGATAATAAATAAATTTCACATACAAGTAATGTTTTAATGCTACTGAGACATGATTACATATTATAATCTTTATAATAGTTCAGACGACTCAAGAAAATTAATACTTAACTTGGACATAAATTAATATCTTTTACTTATTTCCATGATACAAAGTCCTAAGTTCTGGTTAAACTAAATAAAAATATATTTTTTCTATCACAAAAATCTATGTTATTTTAATTTCGATAATATTGCTTAATATTAAAGTCAATATCCAATTTTTAGTTCCTATAAAGCATTATGTAGACCTTAATTATGCTAATAAACTGTCACTTAGGGATTACTATATGCTATGTACTTATAAGTATACATTTTTCGAAAGTCAAAAATTTTAGTCAAATTAATAAACTTCATTTAAAATTAACATAGAACCTTGTAATAGTGAACCAACGAATTATGACGTCACCTGTAGCTTCGCAAGTCAAGGTGCCATCCGCTAGCTGGTGCTGCTTGTATCCGGGCACACATCTGTAAATAAATGGAGACACACATTCAATAGATTATTTATGTAATCACGGGTTCTCGGTGTTGTACTGTGGCGGTGTGGTGCGGCGGGACGAGGAGTACGTACTTGCAGGTGTGGTTGTGCGCGTGCTTGGGCAGGCAGCGCTGCGGGCACGTGCGCCAGCCGCAGCCGCCGGCCTCTGCGGTGCACGACACTTTATGTTAAATCGCTCGTGTAAAAAAAGTCACAATATAAAACTTATTAACAGTGAAAATTGAAAATATACAAGGAGTTTGAAATTATATTACCAGGCTCGCAGGAGGCGGTAGCAGGTATGCAGCGCCCGTCGCCGCACAGCTGCTCGTCCGCGGCACACAGCGAGTCCGCGTTGGTGCGACTGCCTACGGAGTGGAGTTTACTCGTTATTGGGCTTTATAATAGAACAGAATAATTTAAATATAGCGTATTATATACATACATATCAGAGGGTTTTCGTCACTGGAATCGGTACAGTCATCGAAGCCGTCGCACATCAGTTGCGGAGGGATGCACGTGTTGTCTCCGCACCTGATCATGGGCGGCGGGCAGGCGGTGTGCGCGCAGAGCGCGTGCTGCTCGTCGGCGCCGTCGGCGCAGTCGCGGCGCGCGTCGCAGCGCCAGGCGGCGGGCGCGCAGGCGCCGGCGCAGGCCAGGCGCGCGCCGCACGCCGCCGCCCCCGCGCCAGCGCCCGCCTGCGCGCACGCCGCCTCGTCCGACCCGTCCGCGCAGTCCACCTCGCCGTCGCACCACCACTCTCTGTGCAATTTACTCGCTAACAATAATACTACTATTTCCGATTATTGACTAGATTTAGATCATTGATTATTAGAAAGAGAGCTAATCACTCAAGATATTTTTTTGTATAACTTTAATTAGCTTTTATATCTCTATCTAACTGAGATGACGTAATGAGACGAATGAAAATAAAGTATGAAGTCATACTTGTGTGCTATGTTATAGATTTTGTCAAATAATAAAGAATGACAGCTATAAAAAAGGAACTCCTTATTATTCAAAAATACTAAAACCGTGCGACACTGACTCGCGCAGACACTCGCCGGAGTGCGCGCAGAGGCGCGCGTGCGGCGCGCAGGCGGCGGCGCAGGCACGCTCGTCCTCGCCGCCCGCACACTCCGCCGCGCCCGAGCAGCGCAGCGCGCCCGGGATGCACTCGCCGCTGTCGCACCTGCAGGCAAGCGCGCTGTTACCTCGCACACACCACCACCACGACACATATGTATGAGGGGTATGGACGTTACCGGAACTCTGACTCGGAACAGTTCCGCGGCGTGCAGTCGCGTTCGTCGGAGCCGTCAAGGCAATCCTCCTCGAAGTCGCAGCGCCAGCGGCCGGGCACGCAGCGCAGGTCGCCGCAGCGGAAGTAGGTGGGGTCGCAGGCGGCGCGCGCGTCGCAGTGCGCCTCGTCCTCGCGCGCCGGGCAGTCGGGCTCGCCGTCGCACAGCCAGTCGCGCGGCACGCAGCGCCCCGACCCGCAGCGGAACTCGCTGCGCAGGCACGTGCGGTTGGCGCAGTGCGCGCCCTCGTCCGACTCGTCACCGCAGTCGCCGTCCTCGTCGCACACCCACACCAGCGGCACGCAAGACCCCGTGCCGCACTGGAACTGCACACGGGGGCGGGGTCAGTGGGCGTGTCGGCGGAGGGGCGACGGTGGCAGGGGGCGAGACACACAGGGGTGGACACTCACATGATGGGGCGGGCAGGTGGGCGGCGGACAGTCGCGCTCGTCGTCGCCCAGCGCGCAGTCGCGCACGCCATCGCAGCGCGCGGCGGCGGGCACGCAGCGCGCGGCGCGCGGCGGCGCGGCGGCGCACTTCCACTGCGAGGCGAGGCAGGTGAAGCGGTCGCAGTCGCGCTCGTCGGAGCCGTCGCCGCAGTGCTGCGCGCCGTCGCAGATGTGCGCGGGGTGTACGCAGCGACCGTTGCCGCATTGGAACTGTCCGGGCGAGCAGCGGAAGGGCGGGCACGAGGCCGGCTCGTCGGACCCGTCGCCGCAGTCGTCCTGCGTGTCGCAGCGCCACCAGAAGGGGATGCACTTGAGGGCGTCCTTGCACACGAAGTGCGAGGAGGTGCAGTTGGGCCGGCACGAGCGCCCGTCGGTTTCCAGCACGAAGTGCTCGGGGCAGGCGCAGCGCGCGCCGGCGCCGCCACCCGGCTCGCTCTCCGCCGTCAACAGACACAGCCCCGTGCAGTTCAGCGTCTCACACAGCGCCGTCAGATCTGCGTACGATATGGAAATATAATATTATACTATAGTACTTGATTTATGAAATTATATTCCTATTTTTACTGGTTATAGCCATAATTGTTTTGTCATAAAAAACTGAATTTAAGATTAATAAATACGCGGTATCGGCGGCTGGCGCGCGGGGTGCAACACGCGCAGGTCCATGGGCTTGTGCACGGTGTGCACTTCCGTGCGGCAGCGGTAGGCGTCGCCACTCGACAACGGCACCACTTCCGACACCTAAACACATCACATATGCAGAATTATGTTCATAACTTTATAAAACTTTCTATTTTAACATAATTAAGTGAACTGAATCGGTTTAGGTGCTCACATTGAAGTGCGGGTCGGGCACGAGGCGGCAGGACTCCACGGCGCGCGTCTCCCAGTCCGTCCAGTACACGCGACCCGCCCACACCGCCAGCGCGAACACGTGGTGCAGCCGCAGCCACGGCATGCGGTCTGCGCAGCGCACAGTAAAGGTTATTTACGATATAAAATAAGTATGTAAATGGGTAAATTTTGTAACTATATTTAGTCTAATCAAATAAGCTCTGAAATCGATTTTTTCTGATAGTGTTTGCTAGCCAAAACGACCCCCAACGGCCTACCCTGTTGAGAATTATACCGCATAATGCGCTCTAGTGCTCTAATTGGATAAAGCCCGAAAGCCTTGCAAAACTTTGTTGTTTACGATTCTATGCATTCGAAATTGTACCTTACGCTCTTGTAATTACGTCCTGTTTTCCCTGTTTACTTTTCCCTGCATCCTTATTAAATTGAAAATCTCCTTCTTATCTTATGCACTTTCTGGTGCACTGTTTTGCATTGAGTTAATAATAATAAATGTTTAAACTCGATATGGATGTGATTGTGTTGAGCGTTATTCTCCTAATTAAAATAATAGACATAACTTATCAAATACGTACAATTTACGCATCATCCTTATGTATCATTACGTATCATTTACGTACACATGACTTATCGAGCACCAAATTATCAACACCTTCATTGCACCACCATACCAATATAGAATATTTTAAATTCGCTTAGAACAAAAATTCAGACTTTAAAAAAAAAATGATTTCAGCTTATTTGTTTCTACTAACATAAGAAACTATAAAAATAAATATATTTTAACGACCGCGACTGGAGTAACGATTATGATCATAATTTGAATTTCAAAATATACACAACATATTAAGCACTAATGTCACAAATAATATAACGAATGACCTCTCGAGAAGAGTATGCGCACGTGCTGGCCGTCCAGGTCGGCCACGGCAATGTAGTCCTCGCGCGCGTCCGCGAAGAAGAGCTCGTTGGAGGCGGGCGAGAGCGTGAGCGCGTTGGGCCAGCCCAGGCCGTGCGCCAGCAGCACGCGCGGCGCCGCGCCGTCCATGCCGGCGCGCCCGATGTGCGGCGCCGCGCCCCAGTCCGACCAGTACAGCAGCCCGGCGCGCGGCAGCAGCGCCAGCGCGCGCGGCTCGCTCAGCGCCGCGCGCAGCAGCACGCGCCGGTGCCGCCCGTCCAGCCGCGCCACCTCCAGCGTGTCCGTGCCCTTGTCGCACCAGTACACGTTGCCGCCCACCCAGTCCACCGCCAGCCCGTCCGGGTTCTGCAGCGTGGCGCCCGCCACCACGCGCGCCGCGCCGCCGCCCGCGCCGCTCGCGCCGCCCGCCGCGACGCCGCCGATGGGCGGCAGCTCGCCCTGCGCCAGCGGACGTTCGCTTATTGCATATGTAAAGGATTCACTGCACAATCTTTGCGAAATGTCAAATGTCGATGTTTTCATTTTCCGTTCAACAGATAATAATAAATCGAACGTTTGCCTTCATCGAAGAGATTTTTTTTATTAGTAGCCTCAATTTAGTTTCATTTAATATATTTTTTCAATTATTTTTGTAAAACATACTTATTTAGCATCCGTCACTTTTGATGACAAATCAGTTCATTTGTAATAACTAAGGTAATATAGGTCTAATAGGTAATATAGGTCTAATTGTATTCTTACTGTTTAAGATTTTTTGTATACGACTGTTTTTACCTGAATAAATAAATAAAAAAATTAAATAATTGCAAATAAAAAAAATTATAAATATATGTGTGTTACCGCCGCATCGGTAGCGCTCTCGTCGCGGCACAGGCGCTTGATGGAGGAGCCGAGGCGCGTGACGTCGCTCCACAGCAGGCAGCCGCGCGCCCACAGCGCGTCCAGCGCCACGGCGTTGGTGAGGTTGTGCACCAGCAGCGTAGTGGCCGCCTCGCCGCCCCCGCCCTCGCCCGCCAGCGCCGTGCGCCGGATGTAGTAGCGATTCGTGAAGATCAGCGACGCGTTCACGTGCGATATCGGCGTGCAGCTGGAGCGGTCCTCCATCAGTCGATACCCCTCTGCGCACGAGCACACGTAGCTACCTAATGTGTTTCTGAAAAATAAATTAGATGTTAATAATATAATTGATAAACAAACGTAACGTAAGCTATCGAGCGAGCACTGTACCGGCAGCGGTGGTCGCAGGGGCGGTCCTCTTGGCACTCGTCCACGTCGCGGCAGGCGCGGCCGGCGCGGCGCCAGCCCGCGCGGCACCAGCACGCGCGCCCCACCGGCAGGTCCGTGCAGTTGTGCGCGCACTCGCCGTTGTGTGTAGCGCACTCGTTCACATCTATAGATATGAGCGTTTTATACTCTCCCTTTCACTCGTTTCTCATTTCCACGTCGAGTGTCGTGACAAAGTATTATAATGGATGTGTATATACAATGCGAACTGGCAAGTGGTCGTAGTGTACGTACTGCAGCGCCACTCGTCGGTGTAGTCGCCGCAGTGGTCGAGGCCGTCGCAGAGGCGCGCGCGCGGCACGCAGGCGCCGTTGCCGCAGCGCCAGGCGCCGCCGCACGCGTCGCCGGCGCGCGCCACCGCCGCCTCCGCTTCCGACCCGAACGTCGTCGCGAACGACGCTACGCACCGCAACATACGACCGATTTCATTAACTGACTTCAACGAACATCCTCAACTTGCAAGTATTTGCGATATCGTTATAATATCATTTTGATTGAAAAATAGTGATATTGTCTAGATTTTAATTTAAAAAAAATTTAAATAATTTATTCTACAGAATATGAGACTAAAATCAAACTAAAGGAGATTAAAATAAATGTGCAATTTACACATCGTAGAAGTGAAACTTCAGAAAATGATATGAATACAGAGTATCAGGAGTAGGATAATCATAAGGATTTTTTTATATTATTTTTACCAAGTTTAAAAGTTATTTTACATTTTATTTGACATAAATATAAACATTACATAATAATCAGTAATGAATTTTATTATTTTTCACTTCCTGTGTAATGTATTCTATCAAATAACAACGGTTACCATGGCATCATCGCAATGTATTCTATCTCATTCTATCGCCGGCTTAATCCTATATATTTATATGTTTGTCTCTTTTTACTGTCGCATTTCCGTTGCATCGAGTTTCAAATCACAACGATTCTGAAGAAGTTTCACTTCAAAATAATTATGTGCATCAAGTACTACCGCACAGGAAGGGGTCCTCGTCGGAGCCGGCGCCGCCGCCGCCGCCGTCCACGCAGTGGTCACGTCCGTCGCACACCTGCGCCGCGCCCACGCACCGCCCCCTGCACAGTGCACATCGTCGGTCTGTCAGTATACTGTCGGAAACGGCCACACTATACTAAACTACGAAGGTCACAACACTCACTTGCAATAAACGGAGCCGGGCTCGCCCGCGCACAGCAACGACTCGAAGCTAGGCGTGGAGTTAGCAGCGGCAGGGGGGGCGTCAGAGGGGGAGGCCGGTATTGGGGCGGGGGGAAGCGTGGGGGCGGCCGGCATCGAGCAGCCGGGCGGCTCATCTGACATGTCATCGCAGTCCACGTCACCGTCGCAGTACAGACTCTGTTTAAAATAAAGATGACTATTAAAACGTACTCATTCATGCGTGCGTGCGTGTGTGTGTGCGTGGGTGTAGGTGTGCGGTACTGACGGCGGGCAGGCAGAGCGCGGCGGCGGCGCAGCGGAAGGCGCCGGGCGCGCAGGCGCAGTCGCGCTCGTCGTCGCCGCGCGGGCAGTCGCGCGCGCCGTCGCAGCGCGCCGCCGCCGCCACGCAGCCGCCGCCGCCGCACGCCATCTCCCCCACTCCGCATGCGCGCGCGCTCCCGTTGCCGTGCCCTGCGGAGTGTTCGTTACACAGTCATCAGTTTAACGAGAATTGTAGGCGGTGAGTAGGTAGTTAATTATTTTATTTCATTAAAATTATATTAAACATATATGTAAAGTGCACGGTACCGCAGTGCAGGGTTTCGTCG